>WEKX01000684.1:0-15871 GCA_013390025.1 Pitta sordida
GGACTGTCTCCTCTCTGCTGTGTTAACGTACCCTCAAACTACTCCAGGTGAGGTTTAGACTGGATGTTAGAAAGATTTTTTTCTCAGAAAGAGTGATCTCTCATTGGAATGGTCCGCCCAGGGTGGTGGTGGAGTCGCCATCCCTGGAGGTGTTTAAGAGAAAACTCGATGAGGTACTCAGTGACATGGTCCAGTAGGTGGGAGGATTGGATGGATGGAGTGTGGTGCCCATGGTTCCATGCTTGTGGGTCTGATCCCTGGGTGGGCATTCGCTTGGGAGTTGGACTAGATGATCCTGTGGGTCCCTTCCAATTCAGAATAACCTGTGAACCATCACTGTCGGGTCAAAACCGCATTGTCCAAAGTCATTGTCTTTAGTCATTTGCAAAAATGCCACAGACATATGATCTCTTATTTGGGTAAGCTTCTGTAGTTCAGTTATAATTCCTTCTATGTCCAAAATAACTTTTCCTTTCATGTACTTTGAAACACAGCAACATAACTGATGTCGTAATAATTTATAAACTTCAAGAAATAAGCAAACTAAACATTGTTTCTGGTCCGTGTAATCTCATTTTACCCTTCTATCAGCCTACTATGATACAGTTTAAATGTCCTGCCCAAAGACCACTGACAGTCCCCAACTTAGGTGTGAGAGACTCAAAAAATAAGCACAGCCGCAGTTTTATGTGCGCTAACCATTAGACTGGCCCCGTTGACAGCTGAAAGAACATCATCTTTCCCTGCAGACAGCTTGCGTTCCCATTGTTCCATTCTGTAAATCACTAAGTCAGATGTTGTATAAAATGACTTTATTTCTGCAGCTTGGTTTCCTATTTTATTAGCAAGAAAAAGCAGCCCGCAGGAAGGGTCTACGCCCCACTCCTAGCACAGGCAAATGATGAGACTAGCATTTCTCAATTACAGTGGCAGCGAAAATAATTCATGGTATAATTCTGTAAAATGCAGAAAGAGAAGAAAAGCAAGCCAACATGTTAAAGGTACTGTAAATAAACTTATGAAGAAATCAGCTCAGCATAAAACACACCTACATTTTACTTTTCAAGGAGTAATGTGACAGTAATGTGGCAGAGGTTCAGAAAACCCTCCATCTTGTGACAAAATCAGGTAAAGAAACATTCATTGCCTTTTTTAAAATAAGGGTTAGAGATGGATGAAGCTGCTAGGGTCAGAGTAGTTAAAAGAAGTCAAAACGAGGCTTCTTCACACAATACAGTATGTAATTCAACTGTATGCCACAAAACAGTGTAACTACACACATATATTTGTTGTGCTTTATTTGGTCTATTTGATGATTTTTGTGGAGAGCTTGTTAGGCTTCTTGCTTGTTTGTTTGGGTTTTTTCCTACTTTTACCTGGACAAAACTGTGTAAAAAAACGGATTAAATATAAATACACTCACTGTAATTTGGGTAGCTCCTGAACCACATACTTAATCTTAATTTCAGAGAAATACCACTCACACTACCACTGTTCTCTGCCCTTATACTTTACCAGGGGAGGTTTAGACTGAATGTAAGGAAGAGGTTTTTCACAGAGAGAGTGATCGTTCATTGGAATGGTCTGCCCAGGGAGATGGTGGAGTTGCCGTCCCTGGAGATGTTTAAGAGAAGACTGGATGAGGAGCTTAGTGACATGGTCTAGCTGGGGGGTGTTGGGCTGGATGGTCTTGTGGGTCCCTTCTGGCTCGGAGAGGCCTGTGCACCTGTGAGTGATCTAGGTTTATGTTCACCACTCTGGGGCATGAGTTCGGTCTCTGTACGAGCATTAGATGGTAAGTTGGACTAGATGATCCTTGTGGGCCCCTTCGAACTCATAGTATTCTGTGATTTTATCTGAAATATTGCTTTTCTGTAAGCTCCCTGTTGGCAGACCTGTGCAGACAAAAATGCAGTTCCACTGGAAGACATCTCCAAATCTGAAAATCAACAAGCCAAAAGCTACTTACTGAGGCAACGCTCTTATAGAATGTTAATTACATGCACCATCTTAAAAAACACTTATTAATAACATTTCCTTTTTTGATATCATTTGCTCTCAACCATCAAAAATGACGGCTTTTGCTACTGCCAGGTGGATAATGGACAACCTTGATGCCTAGATGGTATTTCTTTAATATGTTTGGAACCTATTTTATTTGCTTAGAGACCACCCCCACCATGCCCCCCTCCCTGTAATATAATTCAATGGAACTGGGGACAATCCAGAGATTTGCTTTAATATTACATCCCTGATTTGAAATGCTAGTTCAAAGGCAGTCCAATGTGCAATAAGCATCCAAGCCGTTATTAGACCATAAGAAAATAAGGAAAGGAATTAGAAAGCACAAAATTGTACTCTCTAAATAACAGTGAACCAGCTTAGATATGCACAGATGTTCGGTTCACAGGTTATTCCAAGTTGGAAGGGACCCACAAGGATCATCTAGTCCAACTCACCATCTAACACCCACCCAGGGATTGAACCCACAACCCTGGAGCCANGACTGACCACTCTATTCCTGATACAGACCAGGATGCCATTGGCCCTCTTAGCCCCCTGGGCTCATATTAAGTTTTCAGTCAACCATTACTCCTAAATCCCTCTCCATTTCACCACTTTCCAGCCACTTGTCCCCCAGCTGGTAGTGATGTCTGGGATTGTTATGTGAAGAACCTGGCATTTGGACTTTTTAAATCTCATACTATTAGAATCTGCCCATTTGTCTAGCCTATTTAAGTCCCTCTGAATGGCCCTTCTGCCCTCTGGTAGATCAACATTTACCCCCAGCTTGGTATCATCTGCAAACTTGCTAATGGTGGACTCAATTCCTCCATCCATATCATCAATAAAGATACTAAACAGTGCTGGACCAAGCACTGATCACTGTGGGATTTCACTAGAGTACCTCGTGCTTACTTTTTATGTTCAAACAGTTACAAAGCAAAACTAGGATCAGATATATTCTATGGATACCTGAAAACATCTCAGCAAAAAAAGTTAGACATAAAAGCACTGGCCTTTTAGGAATACTCTCATCTGTGTCAGCAAAGGAGTGTGAGTAGGTAGCTGCCTCTTGCTTACTCACTTGTCCCAATGTCACAGAGGGCAAAGACAAGCATAAACAAAAGTGAACTTTTCAGTTCATCTATTCTTTTATGTCGTGCATTAAAGTTAATGTTTTAAAGAAAATTGAATGGAAATATTTTTCCTGCACTTTAAACTAGTACTGAGTAATATTTCAATCTGTGTACCTGCTTAACCATGTTCTGAAAGTATCTGTCATTATAACTTTAGACAATGTTTAACAAATATTACCTTCATGAATCAGGGTAGTAGCCAGAATATTTTATCTACTGATGACTAAAATTGGATATTTCTGAAGAAGGTACAAACTGAATACTTACATAATGTGTTCACAAGAGAAGACTTTCTCTGGGCCTTATTAACCTTTCAGCACTTAAAATCTAAACCATTTCTGCTCTGTGCCCCTCTGCCAAATACCTCTGGCACTTGATTATGAGCTAAAGCAAAGTTACTGGCTACTTTCCAGATTAACGAGTTTCCAGTCTCTAATAAAAAGATCAGGGAAAAAACTGTTAGAAATTATTACAAACAGCTCTTTGTTGCACTAACTGCTTAGGGAACAGCAGCCATCAGAACAGTCTTTTTTGACATCCCATTTCTTCTGCCTCCTTTTTTGCTGTCAATTTTTCCCACCTAAGCAGAGTGTCACACCAGCCTAACTTAAAAAATTAAATCCCATTACACTTTTTGCCCTTCCTGCTGCTCCCATCTCCTCTTTCTCCATTTGGTTCTGGATATCAACATGACAAGAGCAGCAGCTGTATACAATAGCCGAAAATATTTCAGTTGTAACTGATCTGAGACAGAATAAGGATACTAATGTTCTCACTCTTAATTTGCAGTGTTCTCATTAGAGCTTCAGACACAAAAATATTTTTGCAATATTACAGATTAATTCCCCTCAATCTTGGTGTAACTTTCCAAGTGGTTTATGAGAAGTTTTTCTGTACATTCACTGTGGTAAGTCCTAGTACACAGCAGTAATAATATGAGGGAATGAGAATCATGAAAGCAAACACTGGAGCAAAGCTAATACACATATGGCAGGAATTCTCCTTTCCAATAGTCACAGACAAGGCAGATAACCATGAGTTTTAACAGTCCCAAAATGCCTGTATTCAAATTCCTGCTCATTAATACAAAGCTTTCCAGGCAGTTCGTAGTTTTTGATTGTCACCCTGAGCCTACTGCATGTGTAAGACATATTAAAGCAATATTCTAAAAATCACTCAAGTGACTTTAATGCATTCTTTATTTTGTTACAGTTATCATTAAGCACAGGTACTGCTCATTCTGTATTGGTACTCACCCTCTTACAACATTATAGCCACAAGATAATTACCAGACTATTTCTGGATCACTCAAGTTTGCAATCATTACACACATTTTTTAAGTTCAAGGTATAATACCACATCAGAGCATGCTGCGAAGGTGAGAAATTCAGACTGGCTATGAAAAAGGTTCCTGTAAATGCTGGAAGTTCATCACCAACATGAAGGAGCAATCACTTTAGTCTCCAAAGGAGAAAAATCCCCAAATCCTTTTTATACAGCACCAGAAACTGTCCTTGGAATAAGAAGGGAAACAGAATACAATACTATATAGTACAATTCTTATGCAAGTGCCACTTAACTTCTTCACAAACTTCATAACCTGTCCAGAAGTTCTAGGTAAGAAGTCTATTGGTATGTCATGCTTACTCAAAATTTCATAGAGGCAGCAGGAAGAGGACATTCAGATTCTCTCGTTATACAACTAGATGCTGCAATTACTAAAGCTACCCAAGACATTCATTTTATGGGTCTGCATGAATCCCACAGAACAAGATTTCCTGCATTCTCTAGGTAATATGTATATGCCTGCAAGTTCATTCATTTTAAACTGCAAGAAATAGTAAGCCAATTCTCTTTATCAAACTGGTGTAAAAAGGAAAAAAATAAATAAACCAAAGAGTTATATTGCCTTTTGCTTGTGTGTGCCTGTCTGCAAGTTTCCGCGGATCCTAGGATGGAATGTTTATGATTTTATCACGAGGAAATTGTGATGGTATTATTCACATTCACCTCTACCAGGATACAGAGTCCAGGCAACAGAAATGCCTACAGTTCTGGGCAATTATGGGAAGTGAATAGGAAAATCTTCCATCCTGCTCAAGAGTGGCAGCAAACACCCTATTTTCTCTATTTTAGGGATTCTCCCTCTCTCCCTTTCACTGTACTCATCACAATCCTACCTGAGCCCAATAGCAGGGTGGCCAAGGACAGGCCCATTGATGAAGATGTTCACTTCAACAGCACTGAATCGATTTCACTGTGCAGGAAAACAGACCTGTTTCACTCTCAAAAAATATACACCAGTGCCTAGGCGTCCTTTTTCAGACATAAAAGAGAAGTGCCACAGCTGGTTAAATAATTCTGAACAGAAGATTAAGTATGTAAGGCAGGCTGTCATGCTTCCCGTTGTCCTGATAGCCATGCACTTTACAAAAGATGCCAAGTGCTATTGCAAACACAGTTTGTACTTCCATGACAGTAAGTGCTTCTCTGTGTCTTTTCATTGCCACAAACCAGTGCTTTTGATCCATCAGCAGTTCTCAGTGCACATTCCCAAGGGAAATTTCTTTGAAATGTACCTTCATCTTGATCATTGACCTCAAGCTGGTCCTCACTGTAAGCACCAGTGCAAAGAGCTGCAGTTGCTTTGTGCAGAACTTTATCTGATTACCAGATTTCAAAGAAGCTAAACCCAGGCTAATCCACCACATAAAAGAGTCAAACCATTTTTAATGCACTTCTTTCTTTTAAAGCCTAAAAAGGGATCTAAAATTCAGACCACAATTTAGCAGAGCTTTTTTCTGTCCCAGAGCCAGTCTGCTACAGTTTATCACAAAAGATTATGCAGTATTAAGAATATTATTCTAGAAATAATAGAGCATTAGAAATACTTAGGAAAATCAAACATGCATATAGATTCAAGAAAAAAACTTCACAAACACATGCAGAAGATGAAAATGGAACTGCCTAATCTATTCATAAACAATTAGCAGTTATTACTTTAGTCTGATACTGCTAATATATGTTCCAAAGACATCAGTGTTTTATATATTTCTCAAAATTAATGACTAACAAAGACTTCATGCAAAGACTAGTTCATTTATATACTACTTTTGATGCTAAAGTTGCTTCATAGTAAGTGGTGTCAATTCTTTTTAAAAACATAGAACATCTGCAACATTTTTTAAAAGCCCATATAAATGCTTACAATATATTGTGAGCTCCAGCTGTTGTGAGAATGAAGAAATCCTAATGGTATCAGAAAGCAGGAATTATATTTCATTCACTCATTTTCCCATGTTGAAAAGTCAGTCAACATAATCGAGATGTTTGTTCTGGGTGTTAAAGAGTGTCTATTTGGTAATTACTCTCTGAGACACAAACATTTTCTTTATAGTGCTGAAATAATTGACTTAATCCAGAAGCAAAGAATTCAGATGTACAGCAACCCTCTTCCTTTACTCTCCATGATGGAGGACAAAGCTTAACATTTTTTCACATTTTAGTACTTAACATGAAGTCAAATGAAGTTATCCAATGGCCAAAAAAATCAGAACAACATGATATAAGTAAATAATGAAGTATTATAAATGCAAGTTAGGTTTCATACCATGTTGCACGAAATTCTGGTTTTTTGGTAATACATGTAATTTGTGAATGAAGTAACAAATTTGTTTGTAATTATTTTTAGTTCTATATGAGAACTTGATTCCATTTCTCTTTTTATTGTGGAGAGAAATTGAAGTTGAGAGTGCAAGGCATATTGCAACTACCCAAAATAATATTCTTTTTTTCTTTTAAACCCTGTGCACTTACTTGCATCAAACCCACTATATCTGAGCTCAAATTTCTTGATTCCAGCCCCAGTAGTGTTCATGAATAGGGCAACACCCAGGGAAAGGAGAGCTGTCTCACAACAGACCCAGCACGACTCCACTGAGGTGATGACCTATGAAAGCACCCTATCTTATCCTCTAGACTGGCTCTGGCTTTTGGAAATAGACCAAGCAGAGTCAGAGATTGATTTAAATCAGTCATCAACACTGAAATTTAGGCAAATATAATTACAGAACTTTAACATCACTACTTGCAGAAGCAGCAAGTGAAGTGACAAGTATATACTCTTATGCACTGGAAGAGAGAGGAGCAGTAAATAGCTTTACTTGTAGTTCCATACAAGTTTCCATCATTAAGTTATAGCAGGAGTACAGAGTATATATTTACAACACTTCCCCTTTCCTTATCTGTTTTATATTACCGGCTGTAAAAAAAAATATTCATAACTTTTTTCATTGATTTCCACAACAAAGAACCAAGGCTTCTGTGACATGGACAACTATCACGTTCCACAGCCTACACAAAATCAACAGCAGTATGAACACAATTTTACTTGCAAAATTATTGGTGGTCTTGATGCAGGAGAAAATACAGTATTTTTGCCACAGGACGGCATCTTAAACAGACTTAGGATCAAATGGAATTTATCAACTGCCAGATCTAGTAATAGATGCACATTGGTAATGCTCTGGCCTTGCTACTTTTTGCTTTAGTTTCCCTCCTGTTTCCTTAAAAACACACTTATAGATTAAAAACCTTTTTGTTGTTATTTCTTTAAATGAAAGGAATAATGCTAACCACAAAGTTATCCCGCCCACAGTGGACAATCTATAGTGACGTCTATAAGGCCTTCTGAACTCCAGCATACTGACAATACAGCGCAAGTAATTAACACGACCCATCTGACTGATGCCAATCTTCTGTGCAACATCTGACATCAAAAACTTTACCAGTTGAAAAAAAAAAATAAAAGGAAGTAATTTATGGCTGCAGTTAATCAAGTCTTTATTGACAAATGCTTTTTCCCTGAGTATCCACAGCATCTAGGTTGGTATTACGCTCTGGGATGTGCTCTTGGTCGCTGTACGGGTATTAGGTGGTGAGTTGGACTAGATGATCCTTGTGGGTCCCTTCCAGCTCATAATTTTCTGTGATTCTGTGATTCTGTGATTACGCACCAAATAGCAATTAGTCAGATCTAGTCTTCAAATGCTACTTAAGTGAACATTCTTGCAGTGGCCATTTATCTTACAAAGCACAATTTATTGCTTCAGATCCTCAGAAGTTATGACAGTGTTTGCTCACATCCAGCTTGCAGTATTGGAATTAATCATATGTTTCTGCAAAACTTGAAACATATCTGGATTCCCCTTTAAAGAGGTAGCATACGTGGCACAAAACTTAATAGCCTCTCAAAGAGGTCCTACTGAAACATCCCTGAGGTGATTGAGAAAGTAAACTATCGTGAGACTTTAATCATTATGATCCATCATGTTCATGCATTAGCAAGAGGAGCTCTTCTAGGAAGATGAGCACTGATTGACTTCTATTCTGATACCAAAAGAGTGTAACAGCACACTGAAGTTTGACTAGGGGTAGGATAGGAGTGAACCCAAAATACTGACACGATATTCAGGAAACTGGATGGAGATTCTCACTCAGCTAAGATGCAGGACATTTCAGAAAAATAGCTAAAACACAGATGAAATTCTGCAATAAATTTCATTAAGAAGTTGCAACAGTGATGACCTTTGCAAAAAGGTTCTTGAATAGACTTCCAAAAAGAAAAGACCAGCAAAATCCCCACATTTTGGTTAAATACTACTTATTTTTGAGAGGTTCAAGCATGAGTTGAAGGGTTTTCTTGACTATAGATGGAAAGCCTCTTGTTGTTCCCATTATAAAGCCTCTAGCATTACTAGGACTAGTGTTACCTTAGAATTTAGGTGCAAGAATCACACCATTGCTATTTCAGGATTTTTTTTTCCTCCAATATGCATACAAACCCTTTTAGTGCCATGAGAAAAACTTTATATCCAGTTTTTCTCCTGAGATGTGGAACAAAAAAGGAGGTCAAAAAGTAGTCACATGACAAGTGTGTTCAGAGCACTTCACAACTGAATGAAACCTTTCCAGAAAAGTAGGACTTCCTCCTCTTTTTATCTCCCTGTTAACGGATCTGTAGTAACATCCAATTATTATGTGACAATAGTTATCTGAAAGTTTAGAGAACTGTATGTGTTCCAAAATACAGATTCTGTTTTAGCACTTAAAACCTCCTCTGGAATGAGAGAGGTTAAAACATACTTATGTTAATGAAATTCCCAAAGTGAATATTTACAGAACTGAAGATAAGTCTTCATACACGTTTAGCTTTGCAGCAGCCTGGGGGAAAAAGGAAGTATATTTTGTGCCAAACTAAAGACATTGCATTGTGGTTTTGTGGAAATCATCACCCATATTCCCCATCCTGACTGCTAATACAGGGCTTACATATTTTGGCAGGAAGAAAAAGTCAGGGAAAGAAAACAATGACCTTTAGGCTCTACAAAATACAAATGCAGCAAGTTAATTTTTCACGTCAGTGTGACTGAAATTCATCAGGATCATTATTCCTGTGTCTCACATTCTTGAGGCTACCAGCACACCAACCACATTTTCCTTGTTTAATTAGTCAGCATCTCCTACAGACCAACAAGCAACTCAGGGAAACCAAATGGTAATAGTAAGATGAGTCCTTGTGAATCCATAGCTGTTATTTAACATTATTGTGAAGACCATGTACCACAGCCTCACAGCTGAGAGCACAGAAACCACCATCCTAGCCCTTCATTATAAATACCAGAGTTATCAAATATACCCCGCCCTGAAGTTCACAATAGACCACAAAATGATAGTTTCTGCAAAAGTGGTCCTCCATTTCCACTCACCCCTGGTTTTGATCAAAATAGTTGCATGTAGTTTTGGCTACTTGGAGCCATGTACTGGAGCTGAGACTATACACAGCACAGAATCCTGGAGCAGGGGACCACAGAAGCAGCAGCCCAATGTACCAGCACTCAACTCCGTACATACTTTCCCACACTGGTATCTTTGTGTTGAAGCAGAGTATTTTTTTCTCCCTTCATTTACATAGGTAAAGACAAAGAATTCTGTATTTAAAAGTCCAAGGAAAACCTGGTCACAGTAACCAGTCAACTATCAAAGATATTTTGATTAACAAAAAGCATTTGATTAACAAGGGAAATATTATAGTCAGGAAATAAATACTGAACAATAAGAAAGTTAAATAAGCCAGGGACAAGTAAGTCAACTAGACTAAAATCTAATCATGTTTGCTACAAATATATTTCAACATCACTTTTGCGCTTTTATACTGTTACAGAGAGATTCTTCAGGGGGATTTAGTAAAAAAAGGTGCTTCTTAGTTCTTACAAAACATAGGCGTAACAGGGGTGCTGTGAAAAAGGGGGATCAAAAAGAAGGAAAGAGGCAAAACAGCCAGAGGAGTCTCCACTACCAGCATAACTTGGTTCAAACAGCAAGAGAGCCCTCGGTTGCTGACACAGGAGAATCCCAAGACCAAGATGATAGAAATGTGGTCACCTCAGTCCTATAAATATCTTCTCTTGACTGTAGACTAATTCCAGTACCTTTAGCTTCTCTCCTGCCAGAGCTCAGGCTCTTTTTCCCCTTATTGTACTGGTTGGTCTTGAGATTTCTGGGTAACCATAGGTCTTGTTGTGACTCAGTCACAAAAAAAAAAATTATTTTCTTACATTCAGGAGAGGACAGCATTAGACACATCAGTTGACCTCAACACTATTTTGAAAGTCAGAAGTTTAGTAGTGCTCTCTTCACTTCTGTGTGTGTGTTTTGACACTACCTAGGCAAAGGAATATAAAAAATAAGTAAAATAGAATTGAAACTACCTCCAGTGGTTTATAAAGTGTGTGTTTTGCAAAAGTGTTTGAAATTTGTTTACAAATAACATACATCATTGACTCATGCAAGACTGTAAAATAAGACAATAAATTTCTCTTTTCCAAGACTAATAAAAATCGTAGGAGTACCACGTAAGATTGCAGATGACTATTCATACATATTATTGGAATGCTGACATTGGTTCCAAACAATATAACCTTATCATTATAGTTTACTAGAGCATGTGGGTGGAGGGCAAATTATATCCACCTTTATCACCCTGCTGTTTCAAGGAGTTAAACAGACATTCCTTGATAAGAAAAGCAAAGAAGGCAAAAATAAAAGCATCTCTATAAAACAGGGAGATGCTTACTTAGGAAGCAGATTGAAGGAGTACAATTCTTACATTCTTTTCAGCAAAATACCTACTTCAGAGCTGATGTTAAAAACAGGATAAAAAATTTATACCTCTGCACCTAATTGAACCATATTAAAGGGTTATCCCAGACAATTACAAACATACTAATATACAGCTAGCTTGAAGTGATTGTGAGAAGTACTAATTAATCAAACCCAATACCTATTTCTAGGTAAATTGAAAGAGTGTTATCTTTATTATTCATAATTGAGAAAACTCCCCTTTACTGTTAGTAAATTTATTCTTGGGTTTGAAGTGTTGCCTTTAAATATTTTAAATGGAATATGTTTCCTTATTTTTGATATTAAGGAGTTTTTATTTCCAAAAATCTATTTTCCCCAGTTTATTTGTCTGATGTAAATAGTATTAAAGTAATGTTTGTAAATAGTTTTTCTTGGCATCCTTATCATAGAGCTATGATGTCCAAAACGTAATGAGAGTTTACATGCTTAAAGCAGAGGGGTTGTTTTCCCTACTACATGTACATGAATCTGTAGATAAATCTGAAGAGAAGGATTGAAATGACTAAACTTGAACAAGAAGCTATTGACAGTTTCAGCTGATGAACAATTGCCTTCTTCTGAAATACTGCCAGAAAAACTATTCCAAATACTTCACACAGAATCACACAGAATATTATGAGTTGGAAGGGACCCACAAGGATCATCTAGTCCAACTCACCACCTAACACCCGTACAGAGACCGAGAGCACATCGCAGAGCATAACACCAACCTAGATCCCTCAGAGTCTAGCAGGCCACTCCGAGCCGGAAGGGGCCCAGTGTCATCCAGCCCTACACCCCCCAGCTAGACCATGTCACTAAGCTCCTCGTCCAGTCTTCTCTTAAACACCTCCAGGGAAGGCGACTCCACCACCTCCCTGGGCAGCCCATTCCAATACGCAATTACTCTCTCTGTGAAAAACCGCTTCCTAACGTTAAGATTAAACCTCCCCTGGCGTAGCTTGAGGCCGTGCCCTCTCGTTCTGGTGTTGTCAGCCTGGAAGAAGAGGTCTACACCCATCTGGCTGCAACCTCCCCGCAGGTAGTTGTAAACAGCAATGAGGTCNGATGCTGTACATAACATGGCACATCAAACCTGTGGAGATAGAAGTACTGTCCTTGCAGAACAGGAGGAGTTTAGAAATAGCTATGCATTTACAGAGTCCAAAACACTATGCTTGTTCCTATATTTTACAATCAACTAACATGAAAAATCCCTACAGAGCTGAAAAAGGCTCCTGACAGTAAAAGAACAAATATTTGCAGAAACAGTATTTTACTCATCCAGTTTCATCCATTTGCCTCATTTCATACAGCCACAGTTAGTGTTATCATTTTAGAGGTAACAGTAAGGTATTCAGGCAACTTGAACACACCAGTTCTTCATTGTCAGAAATCTCACTTGGCCCCTAGCTTCCTTTGAGATATCTATATTTCTCGAAAGGGTTAAATAGGTGGCTGAGATCCTTTCTGCACAAAGGGTAATATCTGCTTCTGGGCTTGCCTGTAACTGCCCAAACCTTGGCAAAGCTAAACAAAGAGCACAGATGTGAGCCCTGCCAGGATCTGTGAAGGTGACCTGCTTCCTTGCCAGGCTTCTCAGCCTATGGCTGTTCTTTTTTATTTTTTTTTTTTATCATTTTTATTTGCATTCTTCAACACCCCCCTCCAATTTCCAATCTGAATTCCACCTATTGGGAGTGAAGTGAGGAGCATCCTCTACCCTGGGAGAACCATTACTGGAACACTTGGCCAATGAACAAAATATTACTTTAAATTCCCATCTCCTGAAGATGACAGGACATGAAAAGTAAATTCTGCTCATTTACAGGGCTCTCTAGCAACTTTCTCCGCAGAAATACCTCTGCTCACGTGGAAAAATTATTTCCCTGGTCACTGAGAGTTAAAAACAATGACTATAATATGATTTATGATATCTGTCAGACAATGGACTCTATAGAGAGCAAAGTAACTGCACAACCTAAGAATTAGAACATTTATACAGGATAGGGACATCTGGCCAATGATACTTTATATTTTACATGACATATGCCATTATTTAAATGGCTAATTGAGCAATTCTACAAGGAAAACTAAGCGTGCTATCACAGAATACCTTTCCACTCCATGGCTGAAAGCATTCCCATTGGAAGCAGTTAAAGTAGGGTTCAAACCTTGCCACTAATGAAGGAATTTCAGTCTTAGCTTTTCAAAACCTGATAAAATATCTTAACTTCTACCTAGATTTTTAATTTCTTTTAAAAAGGTTATTGTTCTAACAATGTTTTCTTTATGAGAAACATATTCAGGGTACAAGTTACTGATGGAGTGGATATACTGCACCCACATTTTGTGAGAACAATTAGTTCATTCTTTTAAACAAGCATCTATGGTCTGTGTCTTGGGAACAGAACGGAATTTAAACACAGTTCAGTATCCCACTAAATATCTGATTGGCTGTACTTGCCAGATTATCACATTCACTGACACTGGATTTATTAAATTTGATGAAACGAAATAAAGGAGATCAGAAAAGGAGTGCCGGAAAACAGTACCTGTCTGTGTCTTACAGTGCTTCTTCCTTAAGGGCAACTGGAAGCTGCTGCAGTTTCAAAACTGTCATTTCAAAACCTTCTGGATCTTTGCCACCAAACATTCTTTTCAAAATTGCCATAGACACAGATCACTCAGATATGGAACACACAGAGACAAAACAGAAAGCCAGAGTGATGCATAGCTGCACACAAGCAGTCACTGAATTTTGATACAGGTCACAGGTAGACTGCCCATAGGCCTAGCAGTAACATTGACCCTCAGCCCACGTTAGACACAAAAACTACAAAAACATTAAATCTCAACTTCTTCAGAGGCTATGTAAATACTTAAATCAACTATATTCAACTATGGTATTTTTTCCTATCCTTTTTACACTGCAGATTATCATATTTTAAAATACATTCTTCCTATTTGCACGTGAGATGATCCCAGTTCAGCAACTTGCTTCTTGAAAACAAGAATACCTTACCAGCACGAGGAATGTAATGGAAAAGAGGAAGGCAGAGTTCTCAGTCCTGCAGCTACTGAAAAACCTCTGCACTGGTGCAAGGACAACAAAATGTAATGGCAAGGGCTCAGCTGGTAGAAATTGGATGAGCAGAAAACACAACAGGTGTTTGCAACTGCAAACAGCTGAAAAGCAGCAGCAAAATGTTACTGCACTTGACAGCTAAGCAACTCATTGGGTATTCCCATCCACCTCTGTTCAGCAGGCCTCCGAAAGCTATACTCAAGCACATTGAGGGAGAGGCTAGTATAGGGAGTGAGTATCAATGCCTCATCTTTCCAGATTAGTATTTTAATTACTACTACTTCTGGTGGTCACCATTTCTTCCACCATTTTTGTTAAAAAACCCAAACAAAACCAACAAAAAAATGACACATAAGTCCTGCCTAGGTGAGATTTTCTCAGTGCTTGCAGGCAACTGCCTGCGTGTGTACAAGAGGTTAGCAGGACTGCTAGAAGCTGCATAGCCAGTGCTTGGATTCTAGAGCAGCTGAAGATGCTGGCTGATAACATCTCCCAGCCAAGGTCAGCCCAGCATAGAAACCAACCTGCAGGGCCCTAAAGAACACCTAGGGAGAGCAAGCAGGTGTTGAAAATTTGAGTTTAGGTGCCACAAAAAGAGGATTTTTTAAATTCCCATAAAAACTTTTAGTATCTAAAATCCTTCTAAGGCCTCCCCTGGAGCAGACCACAGTTAGAGAACTCAGTGTTACCTTATTGGTTTTCCAATTGATATAGGTAAGGGAAAATATGAACTGCAGAAAATAAATATAAAAACATTACCTATCACAGATGTGGTAAGAAATATCTGTGATGGTTTTTTACTATGCAGGTGATTTACACAATGCTTAAAATTTTGTTATGTCTCACAAATCCTGAAAACATATAACAGCAACTCTTCAAATTAGATTTGGGGAAGGGAAGTTTGTTTTTCACAGGCAAATCATTGACTAAAGGACAAGTATTTCACATAATGCTGTTATGTTACTTATTGTAAACTCTTTTGCCGAACAGTTTTACTATATCCACCCTCCATTTTCAGCTTAATTACATGTTCCAAATGTCTCTATGTATAGTTACTAGGTATGCCTGTTTCAAGAGTCTAATGAAGTCCTGAGGCATTCACATATTACAAAATCCCAATACCAGTTTGGCCATTATCATTAAATTAATTTATTTATAGTTTAATATTCCAGTACTAAAACTAGTGATGAGTTGCAGATCCATTAAGTCTTATACCATATATTAGCTAGAAGTTGTAATGCAAATAGGTGAGTTTTCAGTTTAGAAGGGCCGAATTCATAACTATTAGTTTCATAGGTGCTAAAAAGTGTAGAAGATGAATATTTTTGAGACAAATTTTTGACATCGATGGCCTCATTTTCTTTTTTGAAAAATACAGCTGCTGAAATATAGCTAAAACTACACTATTTTGCATCTGCAGACTTCTGTAAATTAACTTCACAATATCACAGTATCACAGTAT
>WEKX01000686.1:0-30818 GCA_013390025.1 Pitta sordida
TGCTCCAAACAGATGGCAGAATCTTAGAGATGGGCTGGAAACTGTCCGTGTCCTTTGTTTCTCTCTCCACAACTTCCTCCAGTAAATGTTTACCTGTTCATGAGGCTCTGGCTGCACTGGGAGCTTTGAGTGCAATTGGTGTTACCCAGAAATTCTCTTTGTTAAGTCTTCTCTTTCCCATTGACATTCATTTCATGTGTATTTTGTGCTCACAGTCCTTCAGCCAGGCTGCTTATCCAGGTGTACAGTGTCAGGCCTCAGCTCTGCCTCCTGCAGGAATTCCCAGATTTCGAGGAGCCACAGCTTTGCCCCGAGCCCTTGGGAGAGGGGCAGCTGATGGAGCTGGAGCCTTGCCCTCACACCACTTAGCAGCAAGGGCATGGAACATCAGTTTGACTTTCCTTAATCTCCCAAATTAATCTCCACTGATAAACTTCAGGTAGACACAGACAGGCAGCATTGGACTCTAAAGTACTGCAAAATGATCTGTACAATTTTGAAGTAATGTAGTGATTTGTTTTACTCATTTTGTTGATTGACAGCAGCATACTTCCCAATTTTCCTCATAGGTCAGCAAGTTGGAAAGAGAGAAGAACCAGGAGGTGAAGCAGATCAAGGAGCACGAGCAGCATAAAAGCACCGTGGTGGTCACAGAGCTCAAAGTCAAACTTCATGAGGACAAAATGAAGGAGCTGCAGGCTGTTCGAGAAGCACTTCTGAGGCAGCACGAAGCTGAGCTGCTTCGAGTAATAAAAATTAAGGACAATGAAATCCAGAGGCTGCAGACCCTCCTGAACGCCGTGCGCGACGGGGGCCCCGACAAGGTGAAGACGGTGATGCTCACGGAGGCCAAGGAGGAGGCCAAGAAGGGCTTCGAGGTGGAGAAAATCAAAATGCAGCAGGAGATTTCTGAGCTGAAGGGGGCTAAGAAGCAGGTGGAGGAGGCTCTAACCATGGTGATCCAAGCTGACAAGATGAAAGCAGCCGAGATCAGGAGTGTGTACCACCTGCACCAGGAGGAGATCACCAGGATCAAGAGGGAGTGCGAGAGGGAGATCCGGAGGCTGGTACGTGTTGCTCCTTGCATCTGTGCTTTACCTTGTGTTGGTGGTGGTCAGTAAAGGCTCAGTGAGGGGATCAGGGTGGCTGCTGGAACTTTGAACTTGCTTCAAAACTGTTTTGCATTTACTGGTAGAGATGTTGGACTGTTTTTTGAAACCATTGGATGTTTTGTGAGGACCTTCTTTATCCATGGCAGTGCCTGCTAATGTTCCCATGTCAGACATCAGGAAGATTCCTCGGGCTCCTGAGTGCTCTGGGGAGTGCTACAGCACTGTTAGATTTCTTGGCCTAGGCCTTTATTTCCTCACCAGGGGTTCCTTACTGATCCACCTTTGTCCTTCCCTTTCCCTGCCTTTGCCAGTTCCCATGAGCATCCCACCATGAGCCTCACACAAACCCGGGATGCTCTTCTGCTCACCCAGCAGGGCACTGGGGGGAATCCCCTCCATCCCCACCTGGGCTTTCCCCAGGACAGGGGCTGGCTCCTGCCCTCGGCAGATCCCTGGGATGCTGCCCTGTCCCACCCTGCTCCTCCCGGGCCCTTGGTGGGGCTGCTCAGCCTGCGCTCCCCTGATCCAGTCCTGAGGGCAAGGGCTTCACCCTTGTGGTTCCTCCAGCCTGTTGGACACTCCCTGGGGAGGTTGGGATGGGTCCTGGTGCTTGGAAAAGGGGGCAGCTCCCTGCAGGAGGGAGCTCCATCACGGGGAGCCGTGGCAGGAGAGCCTGGCAGGCCACCAGCACCTCTGGGGTTGGGGGTGGTTTGTTCTCCACTGCTGTCTGACCCTTGCCTTGTGATCCACACCCCTGTGAGTGCCCAGGGAGTGTGTCCCTGAGCTGCCACTGCCCTGCCCCAGGAGAGGGGACACAGCCATGCTCCCACCATGTGCATTTTGGGTGTTGTCTCAGTATTTCTGTGGTATCCCCATCATCCTCTGTGTGCCGTGCTGCTGTATAGCACTCAGTGCCCTGGGGCAGACTCAGCTGTGTCTCTCCTAAGTCAGTGTCCCTTGGCTATTATCCAAATCCTAAACAAATTGAAAATCACCCAGAGCTCCCAGCCTGGCAGTGGGACCGTGCTGCAGTGACCACCTGGCACAGCTCCCTGCCCATCCCAGGGCTGCAACAGCATCCCCTGTGTGCTGACAACCCCAAGGGCCTGGCAGGGACCAACACACCCTTGGTGCACTGTTCCCTGCCTTCATCAGGCCACCTCTTCTCTCTTTAGGGTGTTTTCTCTCTTGTTAAGGTGTTTTCATAGATGATTTTATTTTTATGAAGGGAGGATATTAAAATAATGTATAACCCAATGATCTGTTGATGCTGCTCAAACATCCTGCAGTGTAAGTTCCTTCCTCTCCAACCGTTCATCAGCGGTTCATTGATCTGGTACATCCCAGTGAAGGGTGGCTAATGGACACCCTAAATAAACTTGCTGCATCACATGCAAAGTTCTCCACTAATGGCCTTTAATGTAGAACCTGTGAAATAAATGCAGTCTAAATGATCAGAAATACAGTGGTTTGAGGGTATGTTTTCTGAATTGCCTTTGAAAATCCAACTTTTTGAATTCCTGCATGAAAGAATGAGATGCAATCCCATGAGGGGATTGCAGTGAGGCAGAGACACACAGAGCAGGTCCAGGGACTCAGCCCAGGGTTAAAGGCTCTGGGGGTCATGGACAAGGCACTGCCCAGTTGTTTGAATCGAGGGGGGAGCAAATCCACTTTAGTACAGTGGTAAGTGTCCCCACCTGGCGTGTGGGAGACCTGGGTTTGATTCCCGCCAGGGAGACAGTGTTAGGAGTTGGACTCGATGATCCTTGTGGGTCCCTTCCAACTCAGAATATTCTGTGAATTCTGTGAAATGATAATTTCAGCCCTAGAAAAAGAGCTGCTGTTTAGCCTAGGCAGAATTGGGAGGGGTGGGTGGGACTCAGGTTTGGCTTTGCAGTGAAGCCCTTTGGCATGAGGTTGGGTTTTGAGGTAAATGGTCTCTGATAGGGTCAGGTTTTCATTTTCAAGTTTTCCTTCCAGCAGAAGCACAGAATATTTAAGGTTGGAAAAGACCTCCAAGATCATCGAGTCCAACCTGTGACCAGTGAAAGGGACCTTCCAGTTCTCTGCAGCTCCCTGACAGGAGGAGAGAGCCAGGGAGATTCCAGCTCTGCTCCCGGGGAACAGGGACAGGAGGAGAGGGAACGGCCTCAGGCTGTGCCAGGGGAGGCTCAGGTTGGAGCTGAGGAGGAATTTCCTCCTGGAAAGGGAGGTCAGGCCTTGGCAGGGGCTGCCCAGGGAGGGTTGGAGTGCCCATCCCTGGAGGTGCCCAAGGCAGGAGTGGCCATGTCCCTCAGGGCCAAGGTGGGGCTGGGGCACAGCTGGGACTCCATGGGCTGGGAGGGATTTTCCAACCTCAGGGATCCTAGGATTCTGAGCATTTACCAAACAAGAATTCCAGCTCTTTACTGTGGTTATTTTCAGGGCCAGGGTGACCATTACTCGTGGATCCCCATCCATGCAGGAGGGCTGTGGACTCACGGGACAGGAACTGCTGTGACTGTGCCAGGCGTGTGCTCAGGCTGTGCTGGGCCCGGGTTCTGTGTTTGCACATATGGCTCGAGCTGTTTGTGTCTGTGAAGTCTGAGCGAGAGGCTCCCTGGAGACGTTCAACTAACCCAGTTCAGCTGTCCCTCGCTCAGAACCTCCAGAAATGGTGCTGGAGAGATGAAATTCCCTTGCAGATGGTAACGAGGACGTGTGGCGACGGCCTCCTTTGGAGAGCATTTCTAATTTTAGTAAACCGGTTTTAAATTTCAATTTGTGCGTTGTTAAACCAGCTTAAAATACTACATGGATGTCTTTAATTACATTTGTATGGTCAGGAGCACTCCCTGAGTTGTGTTTGCTGTCAGAGGGGGCAGCTTTCAGTCAGGAGTCTTCCCTGAGGTTATCTGGCCTCAAAGTTTGCTTAATGGGGGCCAGAATTTAATGTAAATTTTAATGAACTGTAGGTTGGTCGGGAAGGAGAAGTGCTGCACACCCATGGCCACTGCAGCCTCCTTCCTCTTGGCTCCTCCATCGGGGGCCTGAGAAACCAGAAAACCTGAGGGGATTAGGTCTGTTAGAGGCTAGGGAGTGGTTATTTTCCATTTAAGTAAACTTTAATTGATGATGACTAATAAAAGCTTTGTTAACCTGCTCCAATACCCCTGTAAGGACACAGGACACTGAGATTCTCACAGGTTCCTCATGGCAAGGCCACCCCACAGCCTGAGGGGAGATGGAGGTTTTGAGCCCCGTTCTGAACCTCTGTGTTCTCAGGCAGAGCCCCTGAGCTCCCTGTCAGACAGTGGTAAATTAGTGAAGATGTCTGATTTGAAGGGTGGGATCAGATAAAAGAGTAGGAAGCTGACTCTTTAATTATTAATTCTATCAGTGATTGCCTTAGTCTTTATCTTCTCCTTTTGATTCCCTCCTATGGTGAGAAGTCCCCATATTTGATATTACAGAGGTGGCTCAGCCCTCACCCTCCACCAGAAGGTGCATCACTCCTTCTGCCTGCTCTGCATTTCTTGGTCATTCATGGCTTGACCCTCATTTCCAACAGTGTTTTTCCCCCAACTAAACCTGGACTGGAGGATTTTGTTGTTCTGGGCTGGAACTGTGGTGCTGTGCCAGAGCACCCCTAACGCAGGGCTGGGTCTGGGGCCTCTGGAAGGGCTTGGAAGCTGCTGGCACTGGACGTGGGGTGTCTGGCATTGACTGGTGGCACTGGATGGTCACACTGGGGGCTGGACCAAGCTGAGCCACCCCATCTCCCCTCCCCTGGGCGCCTCACCAGGCAGGTGACAGGGGCCTGGCAGTCCCATGGAGGCTGGGGACACCTGCCAGGTCTGACACTGTGTCTGTGGTGGAGCAGCTCCAGCTGGACAGGGATTGTCCCTGCGTGTGCCTTTGATCCCAGGCACTGGGAGCTTCAAAGGCCCTTCATTTCTGACAGTGCCTGACAAGCTGCAAAGGCCCCAGGAGCGTCTTGGGGAGGAACTGGGTTGGGTTTGGATGGGGAGGGCAATAATCCATCTAAAGAGTCACAACTCAAAGGCAGGCAAGTGCTGGGCCCTGGCAGGCCCTGCGCCGGGAGCTCGGGGAGGGAAGAGCAGATTCCACCTTGCCTGAGCTGTGTGTGTGTCATTGGCACCAGCTGTGCTCACAGGAATTAGCATATGCACCATAAATATTCATCCTCGCCTCTGGAATAAAGTGGGAATGTCTGCGGCGCGGGCGTCTCGCGGGTGGTTGGATGTGCTCACACGCTCACGCCCCTTCCCAAGCCCTTCCCAAGCCCTTCCCAAGCCTTTCCCAAGCCATTGGGACGGGGTGGGAGCAGGGAGAGGAGCCCTGGAGTACCCCTGGTCCAGCACCAGCGCAGAATGAGGCCGGGCTGGGCACCTGCCCTGGGCAACCAGCGCCAATCCCAGTGAGTTCCAAGGGGTCTCTTGTCTTTACATGTCCTGCATTTTCTTAATGAGGGAATGGCATTTTCCAGGGAGATGCTTCCTTCCATTTATGTCATTTGTACCACGTTTGTGTTTAATTACGGGCTGCAAACCCCAAACTGTTGTGCATGTTTCAGGTGTGGGAATTGAACCGTGTGAAGGAAAATGGGAATGTTGGTGTTTCCTTGTGGTTTATGAAGATTATGTTTAGAGTTCAGTTGTTGGGATTTTTCCTGGAAAACAAACCATTAGTGAAATGCTGTGAAGTGTTTTGTGCTTTCTCCAGTTTCTTTGTTCCTCCCAATTTCGTGTGTTGCCTTTGTTGTAACATGTCTTTGTTTTCATATAAATATTGATCAACTATCCAATATTCTGCCTATTTTTGACAAATACCCGTTTGATGCTGTGTTTCCTTTCCCTCTGTACCTCCGTGAGGATTTCTCCCTGATCAGACATTTAGCAGGAGGTGCTCAGGAGGCATCTCTTTGTTTCATTCAAAGTTGGCAGGCGTCGCCTTCGTGGACACTGTTGGTATTTAGTCCGTGGCACCCAAAATGCATTTCCTTAGGTCCATTTTCCCCTCCTGATCCCTGGGTGACCTGCAGGCACCTGCTTTGCCCTTGGCTGGGGCAGATCCTGGCTGATCCCGTGGGATGTGCACAGCCCCTCAGCACAGGCATGTGAGGGAGAAGAGAATTAAAAGTCACTGGGCATTTGTTGTTTAACCACTTAATGATTTTGCAAAATATTTATTATGTACAGGTGAAACCTTTCATGGAAAGGGAATAATTAAATTCCTCATGTGAGAGACTTGGGGGGGGGGGAAACATTAAAAATATTACATTCCTCCTATATTTTACAAATTGAAAGGAAATATGTATTTTTCTTTTTAAATCAAATGAATACAAATTTTCCAACAGTGACACCTGACCAAAATGCTGCAAAATCATTAAAATGTTTGAGTGAACCAATCAAATTGTGATGTGCCTGTGAAGCTTTCATTTATTTTAAGATATTCTGAAACGGTGATAAGAAATCATTTTGGTACCAAAGTTCCTTGTGAAAAAGAGTTTTGCTCCTGGGCATCCCCGGGACGAGGGTGACGCTCCTGAGGTGTCTCAGCCAGATGTTCACCGTCAATATCCAGCTGTGGCTCCACGTGGAGGGTTCTCCGGGTGCCTTTGTGTGATTGTGTTCTGTTCTCCTTGTAGATGGAGGAGATTAAGTTTAAGGACAGAGCAGTCTTCGTGCTGGAGAGAGAGTTAGGGGTGCGAGCCGGGCATGCTCAGAGACTGCAGCTCCAAAAGGAGGCTTTAGATGAACAACTGTCCCAGCTCAAAGAGTCTGACCGGCATCTGAGCAGCCCCAAGCGGGAACTTCCTTATGCAAGTGGTGCAGGAGACGCTTCAGACCATTCGGGAAGCCCCGTAAGCACTTTCACGTGGTTTCACCTACACGAGGGACCAAAGGGCACCAAGTGACAGAATCTTGATGAGCACACCCGCTCCGTGCTCCTGCTTTCTCCAAACCCGGGCGTGGGGCAGCTCTTGCTTTCTGTCGCTTCGTTCCCTGGTCGCTCTGGTTTGGTTTTGTCGGCTGGGGGAATCTTTTCTCTGTCCTTTCTCTCCTCCTCCTCCTCATGCTCAGCCACCCTCCTCGGTCTGACACGATTCTGCCACCAAACGATGCCAATGCATTTGTCACCCAGTGATGTGTGTGTGCAGCGCTCGGGGCCCGGGGGCAGATGGACGAGGCCAGTTCTCTGGGGGGAGTGGGGTGGCAGCAGGTGACAGCGTGGACACCCCACTGCTGTCCCAGCTCTGGCTGCCAGGGGGCTGCAAAAGGAACTTCCTAACCTCTCCTCTCTTGTTGATTTCCTGCAATATCCAGAACATTCGATTTGATTCCCCCCCCCACAATGGCTGTTTCAGTGTTGCTCTGTCCCCTTTCTGCTTTGGCCTTCCTCAGCTCAGACAAACCCCTCGGGTAACTGCCCTCGTGCCTCTGGCGTGTGCAGCTCGTTCTCATTGCTGATCCTCATCAAGATTTCTTTTGCAAGAGCCTTGATTTCCTCAGTACAAGTGTCAAACTTAACACCTGAGCAAACCAACCTGTTTTATTCTTTGGCCCAAGCCTCTCCTGCACCTGTTGAATGAGGAACCCTAGACCTCCCCAAAGTGCCACCAGCACTGTGGATGCTGATTTGCCTCTTTCAATTTGTACTCAACTTCTGCAAAAGACCAGAACCAGTCCTAGAGAAGGGGGAAAGTCTGTCACGTTTGTCAGTAGCTGTAACTTCTCTGAAAGAGAACACATCTACTATTCATTTCTAATTTGATTGAAGCATTTTCACTCAGATAAAGTGCTGCCCCCGTGGTGTTACGAGTGACCCTTTAGGACCCCATAAGGGTCACAGCTTTGTGGAAGAAGAGCTTTTGCAGTGGCACAATTTCATGGGTTTTCCCCATTTGTACCTCAGTAATTTTAATATCATTTTCTTCTGGCCGAGTCCTCAGAGTGGGCAATGTGTCTGAAGCTCTCAGTTCAACAGTGGCATCATTGGACCATAGCCTTCAGTTTGGACTTTTTCTGTTCTGTTTCCCACCTGTGACTTTGTATTTGCATGTCCATATCCATACATACTTCTGCATTTGCATGCTTTGGTACATCCCCACTCCTGACTTCCTTCCCGTTGGTCTCATCCTGCAGCTTTCCACGGTCACTTGGGTCCCAGGGGTTACGCTCTGCCCAGTCACACTTCGAAATGTTTGGATTTGGGATAAGGAAAAGTCTGAGCTTTGCAGACGTGCTGTGGTGTGTGCCCTTACGGGCAGTTATTTGCAGTTGATCTTTGTTTTAGGAACAGCAGTTGGATGAAAAGGATGCCCGGCGCTTCCAGCTGAAAATCGCGGAGCTGAGCGGCATCATCAGGAAGCTGGAGGACAGGAACGCGCTGCTGTCGGAGGAGAGGAACGAGCTGGTGAGGGCTGGGGGCTGTGCCTTGTCCCAGAAATACCAGGGTATTCCTCCTGACAGCCCCTCCTTAGCTCGGAGGTGTGCCACATCCCAATCCTCCTGCCTTGGGTAACGAGGGATTAGTTCTTTTTAAAAATAAATGCATCCCCCATGTGGAACATCTGTTGGGCAGATCGAGTATCTCATGAAGGGGGAACAATCTCTTCCTCGTGGAAAATACCAAGAGTTTGTGATCAGTTCTGCTTTGCATGAAGATAAAACACTGCAAGTGGGATAGTTAAAGAAAGTGGTTCATGTATTCACTGAAAAAGCTCCAGAGGTGTGAATTCTCTCTTTATCTTTCAGTTAAAACGCCTCAGAGAAGCAGAAAGTCAGTACAAACCCATTCTGGACAAAAACAAACGCCTCAGCAGGAAGAATGAGGAGCTGTCACACGCCTTACGTCGGATGGAAAACAAACTGAAATTTGTGACCCAGGAGAACATCGCCATGGTGAGGGTCTGTGTGGAGCTCACCGGGCTGAGGGAGGCAGACACCCCAACCACATTTCCCCAGGAAACTGCCCCGTCCCAGCTCCTGCCCAGACCTTCTGTGGTGCTCTGGGAAGTGCTTTGTGCCTTGGACATGGTTGATTTTACGGAAACACGTAAAATGTAAAAAACCACCAGGTCAATGTGCTTCAGCCTTGAGAACAAACAGCTCTGGGGGAAAGGAACTGTGTGAGCTTTGCACATGTGGGTGAGGGGATGGCTCCCTCAGGAGCTGCTCAGCTTCCACAGCAGCACAGATCTCCCTGTGCCCTGCCCCAGATCCCTGGGAGTGTTCCAGGCTGGGCTGGAGCAGCCTGGGATAGTGGGAGGTGTCCCTGCCCATGGCAGGGGTGGCACTGGGTGGGATTAATGTCCCTTCAACCCAAACCATTCTGGGAGCCTGTGATTCACCTTTGCCTTCCCTGCCAGATCACCTCGTAATCCCTGGGTTCTCTCCTCCTGTGACTCTGCCCTTTTTCCCAGTCAGAGGGGCAGGACCATCCAGGTTTGCAGCCTGGGGGGGAGGCTCAGCAGAAAGGGAGCAGGAGAGCTGCCAGAAGAGCCATCAGAGAGATGCAGCACTAGCTCTGCAGGGAAGGGCTGGAGAAGTGCTTTGGCAAAGCCTCCTGATCATTTCCTCTTGTGCTCTGTGGTTTAGAGGCAAAGAACTGGAGCCATAAGGAGACCCAGCTCCTTAAATGACCTTGACCACAGCCAGGAAGAAAGAGAAGTAGATTTCCTGAGGCTACAGGTCATTGAGCAGCAGAATATCATTGATGAGCTGTCCAAGGTGAGATGTCCCAGAGGGAGCCCAAGGGATGCTCGGGGTCCTGGGGGCTGGCAGGACAGGGGACAGCAGTGGGACCTGGCAGGCCTTTCTTACTGGTAATGACAGGAATCTGTGGTGTGGTGTTTGGACAAACCTCTTCCACCTGCATGGTGCTGGCAGGACACTCCACGTCCAGTCCAGGTGCTGGGGGTGGATCCAGGACCTGCAAGGGAAAGGGTCTGAGCTCCTCCAGCTGGGGACACCACTGGGGTTAATGATCCCTGTGTCCAGGGGGTTCTGCAGTGCTGGGCTCGGGGGTTTCCTTCTGTGTTAACGCATTCCCAGTCTTTGGAAACAGAAAACACCAGACTCATAATCCTCCTTCAGAAAATGCTTTTATTTTTTTTCTCATTTCTTTTTAAGCCTGTCCACTTACTGACATTATTTAATTCTTTTTCATCAGACCCTGGAGACTGCTGGCTATGTTAAGAGTGTGATGGTAAGAGTGACATGAACTCTGTCCTCAGCTTTGTGTCCTTCTAACGAGTGGTCAGAGTGAAAGAGCTGAGGGATTTCCCTCTGGAACTTCCCTCTCTGTGATCCTGGGCTTTGCCTGGATTTGCAGTCCAGAACAGGGGCTTTTTTCTCAGTACTGTAAAAACTCAACCTGGCTCCATAAATAGAAAAGATTCTGCCCTGGGAGGGTGGGGAGGCCCTGGCACAGGGTGCCCAGAGAAGCTGTGGCTGCCCCTGGATCCCTGGGAGTGTCCAAGGCCAGGTTGGAACAATCTGGGACAGTGGGAGGTGTCCCTGCCCATGGCACGGGTGGCACTGGATGATTTTTAAGGTCCCTTCCAACCCAAACCAGTCCCAGATTTGATGATTCTAAGACTTCCTCTGATTGGAAATAATTTTTGGCAGCAGTAAATGCTCAAACCTTTTCCCAGAGGCACTGGGAACCTGCAGATCCTTAAAGAAGGAGCTGAGCCTGAAAGTGCTGAGTTCAAACAGCCCCTGAATTTTGTGCAGGGTTTTGTTGGGTGTGGGCACATTCCAGAGGCACCGACATCCCCTGGGGCTGAGGGCAGGACCAGCAGAGCCAGGGCATGGGCTGGGGAGCCACAGTCACCCCCAGAGCAGCTCCAGGGTGACACTGGAGCTCTCAGTGTGTTCTGTTACTCCTCAGCTTTCTTGGACACTAAGAGCAATGGCTGCTGGAAGAAGTTGGAGTAAACCAGCCCATGGCTGGTGACAGTGGCCAACAGTGACATTCCTGTTCCTGCCCTGGTTAATTTAAATGACAGCTGACACGTGTCTCTGGTTCCTGCAGGAACGGGATAAGCTGCTGAGGTTCAGGAAGCAGAGGAAAAAAATGGCAAGAATTCCTAAGGTAAAAGGAAAAGGCTTGGATGGTGACAGTGCTGGTTCTGGGGTGCCTCGGGGCCACAAGGGGGAATGTTCTGAAGGGTCTGCAAACGGGTCCTAAACTTAAATTTGGGTGATGCAGCTCAAGGACATCCACAGACAGTATTGGGATACCCAGAAAAAATCAGTGAGGGGCAGGAGAGCCTTTGCATCGCACATTCCAAGCCTTTCCCGTGCTCTGCATTTACCCCTGGGGCTGTGGTGGGATGTGGTTGCCTTAAGAGGAGACAGATTTTATGAATTAACACATCTCAAAAGGGTCTTTTAGTGGTGCTGCCTGAAAACATGTGTATGCTGTAAATAATTCATGGTGGAGTTTAGTAACAGGCAGAAACTGCCGGGTGCAAGGAGCTCAGGGAGAAGGGGGTGTTAGTTCCTGAGAGCTGGGCAGGGTGTTCATGGAAATATTAATATTATAATGGCACAGAAAGGCTCAATGTCAGGGGCTTCGAGTGCTCTGATTTACAGATGAGCAATTAGGGTGGGGCTGGAGCTAATGAGTCTATAAATAACTAATTGAGGGCAGCGGGAGGTAACTCCTCACATCCTGCAGATGGTAGCCAGGCCTTCCAAGGAGGATCGTGTTCTGTCTGGAAGCTGGATGGGGCTGTGGGGGGACAGGACACAGGGGATGGCTTCCCACTGCCAGAGGGCTGGATGGGATTTTGGGAAGGAATTGTTCCCTGTGAGGATGGGGAGGCCCTGGCACAGATTATCAGAGAAGCTGTGGCTGCCCCTGGATCCCTGGGAGTGTCCAAGGCCAGGATGGAGCAGCCTGGGACAGTGGGAGGTGTCCCTGCCCATGGCAGGGGTGGGATGTGGTGATGGATTATAAGGCATGTCAGTGCACACCAGGTCTCTGGGGGTTATCCAGGTGTCCCAGGCTGGGGCTGGCACGTCCCTGGGGCTTATCCAGGTATCCCAGGCTGGGGCTGGCAGGTCCCTGGGGGTTAGCCAGGTGTCTCCAGGCTGGGGCTGGCAGGTCTCTGGGGGTTATCCAGGTGTCCCCAGGCTGGGGCTGGCAGGTCTTTGGGGGTTATCCAGGTGTCTCAGGCTGGGGCTGGCAGGTCTCTGGAGGTTATCCAGGTGTCCCAGGCTGGGGCTGGCAGGTCCCTGACCTTGGTCTCTGTCAGAAGCCGGTGGTGGAGACGTTTTATGGCTACGATGAAGAAGCTTCCCTGGAGTCGGATGGTTCCTCCATCTCCTACCACACTGACCGGACAGACCAGACCCCCTGCACTCCTGAGGACGACTTGGAAGAGGTACTTACCAAAAATCCCTGGGTTTTTGGTTTTAATGAAACTGCTGGCCCATTCTATCCTTCCTCTGTCAACTCAGCCCAGAAAATGAACCATTTGTGTTCAGTTCCATACTGTGCATGTTGGTTGGTATCTCTGGACCCCAGGGCTTCAGTGATTTCACAAGTTTTAGCCAAGCTGGAAATATCCTTTCCTGAGAATAGTAGATTTACAAGGGGTTTATGGCCCAGAGGTCTAAAAAGACTGAGAAGCTGGACAACCCCTGGGAGAGCTGTTCACTCGGAGCTTGGCTGCAGGTTTGGGCCCAGATCCTCCAGTTTGTCAGTGTGGCACAGGGCAGTGAGATTTGTGGAAGGAGCAGGAAGCGTCTCCCTCCAGCTCCAGGGAAGGGCTGTCTCCTCTCCCCGCTGGGCTGAGGAAGTCGGGGATGTTCTGGAAGTTGTTAATGCAGAGTACACAAAGGGAATACAAATTAAAGGAGTGTTTTGCAGGACTTCCCTACAAATGCACCCCTCAGTGTGTGTCAGGTCACTGGGCTGTTACCTGGTGCTGGGTTTAACAAGAATCCTGTAACAAACCAAAAGCTGCTGCTGAAGTGCAGCCCTTTCCTGGGGCACTGGCTGCCCAGGCCGCTGTGCTGGGGTGTCCTTGGGTGTGGGAAGGGACCTGGAGGATCCCTGGTGGCTGCCAGGTGTGTGCTGCACTGCAGGGATCAGGAGGCATGTGTGCAGGAGCCTCTTTAGTTCCCATCCCTGTGTGTTTTCCCTGTTCTGGTGGGGAGTTGGTGCCTGCACCCAGCTGTGCAATTCCATTTCATGTGGAATGAAATATTCCGGCCAGCCTGACATAAAAGCATTCTGTGCTGAGTGCTGTAAGGAGGGTGAAGAAGATGAAGGGCTCCTTTCATGTTGCTGTCACTACTCCTGCCAGTATTAGCTCTGCATTCTTGTTTTAATAATTGAGTGAGGCTGTCGGGCTTGGCTTCTCCCCAGACTGCAAACCTTTTGTTGTTTAGAAAAAGTTGTGTTTTCACCTCTGAGGTGATGATTTTCCCTGTTACAGTAAGAAGGGGGTGATGCATCATTAGTGTGTTATGTGGTTGTCAGGTTTTTATCGTTCCGAGGCAGGGCATTATGTTTTTGTTTCTATCTTGCATTTTCTGGAGCTCAGCATTCAGGGCACAGGAACAAGCCTTCCAGAAGGGATAATTCTGGCAGTTCCTAGAGCAGACAGGCATAACCCAGTGTGTTTGTGGTTGCAGGGCATGGCCAAGGAGGAGACGGAGCTGCGGTTCCGGCAGCTGACCATGGAGTACCAGGCCCTGCAGAGAGCCTATGCCCTGCTGCAGGAGCAGGTCGGGGGCACCCTGGATGCAGAGCGAGAAGTTAAGGTCTACATGGCTTATATTCCATGGGCACAGAGGGGGAGGGATTGTACAGGGGGCAGCTGTACCTGCTCAGGTTGTTCTCACACTCCCCCAGGGCACTTGGGCTGGGCTCAGGGCTGGGGGCTCTGATTCCATCCAGCCTCCCCAGGAAGGGTTTGCTGGGCATCCACCGTTGCTGCAGCTCAGCCTTTCCACCTCTGATCAGCTTGAGAGAGGTTTTTTTAATGGGAAATCCTTGAAATTAAGCTCTTTTTTTTTCTGCAAAGAACTGGGACAGATAGCCTTAAATGTATAATGTGTAGTGTTTAATTCCTTCTGGGCTCTGAGAGATTACATGATTCCCCATAAAATGCTTTAGAAGGCTTACAGCTGAGATTTTTCCTCTTAATTAAATTGCCAAGTGCCCCGTGCTGCCCTGCCTTCCCCTGGGCTCGTGCAGCCCCTGGGGCTCCCAACGCTGGGCTGAAATGTTGCATTTCTTTTGGTTTGTTGTGTTCCTTCCCTGGGAGGGTGGGGGACGCTGGCACAGAGTGCCCAGAGAAGCTGTGGCTGCCCCTGGATCCCTGGGAGTGTCCAAGGGCAGGTTGGAGCAGCCTGGGACAGTGGGAGGTGTCCCTGCCCATGGCACGGGTGGCACTAGATGGGATTTCAGTGGAAATAACAGATTAAAGAGCAGAGAAGTGGTTTGAGGACAGAAAATGTTCTGTAAAACTAATTAAAGAATAATTATTATATGCTGATAGTAATTAAATTTGTTTTCCAGAATTCATGTGTAGGAAGGTAGTGTCTGCTTAAATAAGCAGGAAGCTACAAATACAGTAAAAAATTGGCAATGTACTAAATCATAGATAATCATAGATAATGTACTAAAGGCAGAAAGATCAATGACATTTGCCAGTGTGCAATGTTATTTGATTCCTGCCTGATGCTCTGAGCTCAAATCTATTCTGCCAAAGAACTTTCACAATCATTTTTTAAAAGCATTTGGTGTTTTAAGCATTTTCTGTACCTGTGTCAGCTTCGGTCTTCTGCAGGAAATTGGATTGATTTTTAATTTTGGGTTATTATTTCTTGGTTCATTGTTTTTCCCCTTCTCCCTCGTACCCCACAGACGCGTGAGCAGCTCCAAGCAGAAATCTATCGGTCCCAGGCTCAGATTGAAGACCTGGAGAAGGCTCTGGCTGAGCAGGGACAGGTAACTCTGTCCCTTCCCCACCGCCCTGCTGGGGAGCCAGGAATGGTCCCAGACTGGTTCCACCTTGTGGGGGACTTTTCCAGACTGAAACACCCCCCCAAAAAAAACCCCAACACTCCACAAACAAACCCAAACCAAGAAATAAATGGCGGAAATAAAAAAACCAGAAAATGTTTTTGAGAATTATAAAATAACATTAAATAATTCAATCATTGCCTGTCCTGCTTAACCCCTCTTGTTGTTGCCCTTGCTGATAAACAATGTCCTGGGCTTTGTGGGTTTTATATATTCCTCAAATTAAGAGATTAGTTTCCAAATAAGGTTTAGTTTCCTTGATCTTCAGAAATATGCGATTTGTATTTAGTGAACAATAAATTTAAATAGTGGACACATAGCTGAGAAAATCCCTTTTAATGCAAATGAATTTTTTTTATCTGAAAAAAGGTTTTTAATCACTGGAGTGTTTCCATTCCATTTGTGCACTGGGGATGTGTAAATCAGATGGAGAGGATTAGCTCAGGAAGTTGTCTGGGGCAGTCATGGAATGACAGTGCCATGTGCAGGATTGGGGGGTGTGTGTGAGGTTCAGGGACAGTCTCAGGCTGAGCCCTGGCATTTCCTTCCCCAGGACATGAAGTGGATCGAGGAGAAGCAGGCACTGTACAGGCGGAATCAGGAGCTGCTGGAAAAGGTGCTCAGGGCTTTGCTTTGTGGCACTCAAATGTTTGTAGCTGAAGGGAGGCAGGAATGGGATGGGCTGGGACCCCCAGCATTCCCACTGATCCCAGGGTGTACTGGGACCCCCAGCATTCCCACTGATCCCAGGGTGTACTGGGACCCCCAGCATTCCCACTGATCCCAGGGCAGACCCCCAGCATTCCCACTGATCCGAGGGTGGACTGGGACCCCCAGTGCTCCCAGTGCCCTTGGGGTGGTGGGCCCAGCCCCCAGTGCTCCCAGTGCCCCCAGCCCTGGCCCAGGGTGGGGGTGACTGTGCCTGCAGTGCTAAGGATGTGCTGCGTTGGTTTTTTGGCAGATAAAACAGATGGAGGCCGAGGAGGCTCGTCTGAAACACGATGTGCAGGACGTGAAGGACCAGAATGAGCTGCTGGAGTTCAGGATCCTGGAGCTGGAAGTGAGCACGTGTCCATCAGTCCTGCCCTGGGCTCTGTGAGCCTGGGCTGGGGTCACCTGGGCTTTGGGGACAGAGGGGTCTGGGGAGGGACACGCTGCACTGAGGGAGGCCAAAGGGCTCAGTGCAAAGTGCTAATAAATGGGAAACCCCCCCAACCCCCAGGATCAACACTGGTGCTCTCCATGGGTGGTTGTGGCAGTGTTGCTGCTTCAGGAGCTTTAAGATCCAAAAGGTTGGCTCAAGCTGTAGTTGTACATCTTGCTTTTCTCCATCTGTCCTGAAAAAGCAAAGAGGTAAAACCACAATGGATCATCTCTGGAAAAGGAAAATAAGAAGGATCTTTTTTTCATTGCCAGAAAGGATCAGTGTTCCACCTCTTGCTTAACCTGCAGAGGAGTTGTTGACCCCTGCAGTCACTCCCCTGAGCCTTCTGTTCCCTGCCTGTACAGAAGGAGCCTGTCAGCTCTTGGAAAGTGGTTCTCAAATTCTCAAAATTAACAGAGCAGCCACATACAAACAACATTTCAATGCTGTCTATGCCGTGTATATATTATGGGTATGGTGTGGTTGAAATCTATTGCTGCCCCTGGATCCCTGGGAGTGTCCAAGGCCAGGCTGGAGCAGCCTGGGACAGTGGGAGGTGTCCCTGCCCATGGCAGGGGTGGCACTGGGGGGGATTTAAGGTCCTTCCAACCCAAACCATTCCGGGATTCTGGGGTGTGACACACCCGAGGGGTAACCAAGGAATTGTTGCCCTTGCAGGAGAGAGAGAGACGGTCCCCTGCCATCAACCTGCACCATGGCCCCTTCCCGGAGGGGAAGAGCCCCCTCCAGGTGTACTGCGAGGCAGAAGGTGTCACAGTAAGGGATCCTCCTTTCCTCTCCTCCTCTCCCTCAGCAGCATCAGGGCTTCCCTGCTGACTCCTGCTTCTCCATTTCTCTCTTGTCAGGACATAGTAGTAGCAGAGCTGATGAAAAAATTGGACATTTTAGGGGATAACGCCGTAAGTGTATGTTCCTTTAATAAATTGTGCATGCTTTGGGGAACACTTGTCCTCGTCTCCAGTGAGCAAAGTGCCTTGGCTTGGTGCTGCACAGCCTGGCCTGCCTCTGCTTGGGGCTGCAAGTAAAGCATTGTCTGGATTTTAAAGGTTCTGTCACTTCTGAAGTGCCACACGGGGGCTTGGTGTCACCAGATTGCTTTTGGTATTTCTGCCATTTGGGAAATAACGACACTCTTTGGTGTTTCCCGGCCACTGGTCACACACCATTTCTTGATTTGCTTGCTCTGCATTTGCTTTGCTTTTGCATTTCAGCAGCTTTAATTTTGTCTAATAACCCATAAACCAAGAGTAACAAAGATACTAAACTAAAAGTTGCAAGAGCAGTGTGAAAAGGAGAAGCAAATAATCAGACATGTGCAAGTGGCAGTGAATCATCCCACCCACTGGTACCTGTGCCCTTGTGTGTTCTCCTGTGCTCTCCTCCCTCAGCAGAGCCCCCAGGGGCTCACATCTCTCCAGCCCAGGGTCTCCAGGAGCCCTTGGCCACTACAGGGTCCTCCTGGGGGACCTTGCAGAGGGTCCCCACAGCTCTCACAGCTCCACATCTGGGCTGGCCCAGCTCCCCCGGTGCCTCTGGACCAGCCAAACCCCATTCCCTGGGCTCTGGGCAGCCTGCAAGTGCCAGAACTGTGAATGCCTGAGGGTGGGGAGGGGCTGGGAGAGAATTCCCAGAGAAGCTGTGGCTGCTCCTGGATCCCTGGAAGTGTCCAGGGCCAGGTTGGAGCAGCCTGGGACAGTGGGAGGTGTCCCTGCCCATGGCAGGGGGTGGAACATGATGAGCGTTAAGGTCCCTTCATCCCAAACCCTTCCAGGATTCTGTGATTCTGTCCCTGCTGGGTGGCACTGCCACTGTCCCCAGCCTGTCCCTCAGACTGAGGCCCAGCACATCACCATGTGCCCCCTGCCCTGGGGCTGCTCTGGCTCCAGCCCAGGGATCTCCTTCTCCAGCTGAGGCTTGGGATGAAGTGAAAAACACAGTGTCACTGCTTTTATTTCTTTAAAAAAGCAACCAAAGATGGAGGGAATACCCAACACCTCAACAAATGCTTCCCCAAACCACGGCTTGGCTGGCAAGGCAAGGATTGTGCATGGGAGGAACACGGCCTTGCTTCTCTCAGGGGCACTTGGTGCTGAGCTTGAGCTTGTCCTCTGTGTCTGGGTGTTTATTCCCTGGTGGGTAAAAATAGATCCAGTGTCACCTTTTTTTTTTTAATGTAAATATGAGAATTTCAGAACAATTATGTATGATGAGGATTCAGTATGAATAGTGACAACGGCTTTTACGACAATCTTGCGTTCCAGTACTAGTTTTCTCTGGATTAGTTTTTGTTCCTCAGCTGTATTTAATTTCAGATTTCTTTAACACAGCAGTGGCCCAAGTAGTGGCTCAATGACAAAACACTGGGGTTTGTTGTAACTGAATTTTGTCTTGGTGCAGAACCTGACCAACGAAGAGCAAGTGGTGGTGATCCAAGCCAGGACTGTGCTCACCTTGGCTGAAAAGGTACCATCCTCAGCATGTCTGTGTGTGTGTGTGTGTGTCACAGCAGGCACTGGTGATGTCCGTCAGGGCTCCAGCACAACATGCCACGATGCTTTCTGTGCAGTGACACTGCCACTGGGCTTTGGCAAAGCAAAGGTGACAGACAGTGCAGACAGATGTTGCATCATTTAAAATGGTGCTGAACTAACCAATGATGTGAGAAGGTGAAGGCCGGGCTTTCAAATCTGCCTTTTTTCCATCATCACTTTGTGGAGCAGGGAAACACAAGGGCATAGTTAACTCTGCTCTGTTGTTGTAGTCAGCCCTTGCCAAGTGCTGATGTACCCCTGAGTCCCAGGGAAGCTGGGCCTGCAGGGATGTCCCTCTTCTCTGTCCTGGCAGTGGCTCCAGCAGATCGAGGTGACGGAGTCGGCGCTGCAGCAGAAGATGCTGGACCTGGAGAACGAGAAGGTACCGGGGGAGGAGGGGCCAGGGAGGGCTGGAGGGGCCCTGGGGGGGCCGTGGGGGTCACTGACAGCCCTCCCTTGGCCCCCAGGAGCTGTTCAGCAAGCAAAAGGGCTACCTGGACGATGAGCTGGACTTCAGGAAGCAGTCCCTGGACCAGGCTCACAAGGTGAGTTATGTCACCCTGTGTGGTCTGGGGAGACTCTCCGCTCGTGGAGTGAACCAAATCCTCTCCCCCTGAGCTCGCAGGGAGTTCCTCATGAGCAGAATTCCCTGGGTTTGGGTCCCCTCACAGGTCAGGACCTGAATGTCAACTCAACACAAGTTTTAATTCACCAGAGGTTTCAGTAAAGGACTGATAAGGGGATGATGTTTTCAGTAACTTGTCTGTTCTTTCCAAAATAGATATTTTATCCTAGACATTTCCTTGGATTACAGCCTCTGTAACTAAAGCAGCTGAGGTTCTGGGATTCTGCAAATTTGAAATTAAACTGCTTCTAAGTCAGGTTCATCATGAGCTGATCGTAAGGCATTTCACCCATGTCTTCAGTCATCAGCTGTCTTGTTTCCTTCAGTGAGGGAAAACTTCAATATATATACTCATGAAAGACATAAATGCATAAGGTTTCTCCTCAATTTATCTCACTTTTTCAGTTTGATGTAAACCTTGGGCACAGTTCCACTTTCTGAGGGGTGATGAGTATTCAGGCCCCCATTTCCCAGAGAGTCCCCCAGCAATTCGGCCCCTTGGCCGGGCTGCTCAGGGGGAAGGGGTGGGTGCCCTGACTCCGTGCAGCCCCTGCAGAGGGGGCTGAGGGTTATTTGCATTTTCCTGTGGTTTTTTGAAGGCATCACAGGCACAGCGCTGGGCTTTGCTCCAGGGCACAAATGAAAGCAGCAGAAACCTTTGTTCTGCCCCGGAGTTCCAGTGGCAAAAGCTCTTCGCTTTATAAAATTGGCTTCGCTTCCATGTTTCCTTTGTGCCCCTGGGGATGAGGAGCCGCTAATCACCATCCCTCCTCAACAGGATTAGCAGTGAAGCCGCTGCTGTGCCTGCCCAGCTCTCCCTGCCCGCGGCTGCTGGAGCCATTCTGCTCCAAGAAACCCTTGGCTGGCACTGCTGCTGCTCCTGGGGCTGGGGATACACCCCCAGCTCTGAGAGGGTGTGCAGGGGTGCCACCAACAGCTGCCCTTCCTCTTGCTCTGCATCAAACTTGCTGAGAAAGATTCAGGCTCACTCTTGGCTTTGCCTTGGATGCCAGAGCAGGAGACACTGTCTGGCAAAGCCACCTGCCCCAGGAGGGTGCCAGGCTCCCTGACCTTGGGCAGAGGTTACCTGTACATCTCCTGCTTCTCCATCTCAGTGAATGTAGAGGGTTCATCCCCCTGCCTGTGAGGGGCCGTGTCTGGAGCAGCCTGGGGCTCCCACACATCCATGTCCTGGGGCACAGAGCCCCTCCGAGCTGACACTGTGCCACCAGGGGCTGGGGACACCTTCCCACCAGGCGTTCCAGTGCCAAATGCAGCACAAACACAGCAGGGAGTGGTTCCTCCTGGCAGGAGCATGGGCTGGTCCTGCCCTGTCCTCTGCTGCTGGGAGCAGGGGAACAGAGGGACTCAAAACTACCTGTAAAAAGTGTCTGTAGCTCACAAAATTGCTCCTCTTTGCACATCCCTTTTTCCTTCTCTCCTTCCCCTTCTCCCTTTCCCCTTTCCTTTTTCCCCTTTTCCCTTCTCTCCCCATGGCCATCTCCTGTCCTCAGGAAGGAGAAGCTGCCTCCCACATGTCTTAGGGGCAGGCTGGGCTGTCCCAGTGCTGCCCAGAGCCCCACAGGATAAAAGCAGCACCAAGTATTTCCCCTTTGGACGAGTTTCCATGCAGGAAGCTCAGCACACAAACCCCTCCACTGCTCCCATTGCCTTCCCAGGGTTGGATGTTCAGTTCCCCACAAACTGCTCCCCCCAGCCGGGACAAGGTCCAGCTGACAGCCTCATGTTGTTTTTGATTAGCAAATTCTGGAATTAGAAGCCATGCTCTATGATGCCCTGCAGCAAGAAGCTGGAGCCAAAATTTCCGAACTTCTTTCAGAAGAGGAGAAGGAGAAGCTGAAGAGCGCCGTGGAGCAGTGGAAGCGGCAGGTGATGAGTGAGCTCCGGGAGAGGGACGCCCAAATCCTGCGGGAAAGGATGGAGCTCATCCAGCACGCTCAGCAGGTGGGCACGGGGGTCCCTGCCTCTGTCACACGCCGTGACATCCACACAGGGCTCAGCTGCACCTTAACACCCCATTCGTTTTTGGGAGAAGCACAGCACATCCAATTTGTCTCCCCCAGATTCCCCCCCATCTTCCGGGTACATCTGTATTTGGTTGGTTAATAAATATTTTTTTATTTGAAATCTGACAGAGAATTAAAGAGCTAGAAGAAAGAATTGAAGGCCAAAAAAGACAAATAAAAGAGTTAGAGGAAAAGGTAAGGTCGTGCAGCTGGAAGAGCTGCTGTGTGTGCACATGACCATGATCCATTTCACCTGGGCTAAGGAAATGTGTGTGCAGGGCAGTGAGGCAGTGGGACAGCTCCAGGAAACCAGCCTGCACTCACATCAGGCCCTCTGGGAAGGAGTGGTTGCCTGGTTAAATGGAGCCTTTCCTTGTGTTATCCTTCAGTGAAGTCCAGCTGGGGACTCGGCAGGGATGGGGGCCCTGCTGCCCTGGGCTGAGGTGGGCAGGTGCTGTGGGGATGGAGCCGGGATCTTTGCTCCCTCCTTCCCACCTCCAGCATCTCCCGGTGCAGCTGCACAGACCAGCCTTTCCCAGCAGGGATGAGGGGCCTCGCTTTCCTCACCTGCAGCCACAGGTGTCCATGTCACTGAGCAACTCCAGGCAGCCAGAGCTGTTGTGTTCCACCCCCACAGCCCCTCAGCCGAACCCTCCCGTTCCCTGGGAGGGGCTGGTGAGGTACAGCAGGGACTGAGCCTGATCCCAGAGCAGCAGGGTTGGCTTTGGGGAGTTTGGAGAAGAGTCCAGCTGATGTTTTCCCTCCCCGTGTTCCCTGAGCCCGAGGCTGTGCCTGGGCTGGGCTCAGGGGACAGGGGATGGTGTCACCCGTCCAGGGGACACGGGGGCTCTGGTGGGCTGAGCCCTTGGACCCAACCCCACTCTCCATGTTCCCTCTCACCTGAGAGTTTCCTTGCACTCTGTAACCACAGCTTATTTCTCAGCTAAACACGCTGTAAACTCTTAATCTCTTTCTTCTCTTCCATTTTTTTTTCTCTCTTCCCTCCCCTTTTCAGTTTTTATTTTTGTTTTTATTTTTCTCTTTAGCTTTCATTCTTTGGTCATAGTCCTTCAGGCCACATGCACAAGGTAAGCCCTCAGGTCCCCTCTGCTCTCTCCTCTTCTTGTGCAGCATCAGAGCCTTCCCCTCACTGGATCAGCAGGGCTGGGGTTTCCTGGGCACCCCAGAGAACCCAAACATGGAAATTTCTAAAGCCTTTAAAAAAATCCTGAAACCTGGGCACCAGGAGGCAAAAACTTGTCGAGCAGAATTTCCTTCTCCAGAGGGAAGTATAAGGAGAAGGAAAAATCCAGCAGACTTAAAAGCAAGGAAACTTGCAACAAACCAGGGAAAACAGCCAGTGTGGGCTTATTCCTTCAGTGTTCCCTGGTCCCTGCACGGCCAGGGGTCTTGTCCTGCCTCCAGGACAGACACCAGGGGGTTCTGGGGGTGTTTTTAAGGGTGTGTTCCCCCAGGCACGGTGCCATGGCACCCCAGGTACCCCCTGGGTGCCCCTTTTCCCCATGTCAATAAGGGATAAATTGCCCTGTTTCTGTTTGTCCATGGCATGGATGGGGCTGAGGGAAACGATCCCCACAACACAAATCCTGTCTCATCAGTTGTGCAGTCCAGAGTTGTACAATTACAGACAGGACCTTACACAAGTTCCATGCATGTTGGTTTTGCCCAGGGGGGCTTTTCTTTGATCCATGTTTTCCTCTCTTGTTCCAGCCTGTGGACAGAGCTCCGGTTGCTCCTGCAGTTGTCCCCAGGAAGTCAGCCCTGCTCCCCGACACCGAAACACAGACATTGCCCTGCCCACCCCCCCAGATCTCTCTCATCCTTTGCCACTGGAGATGGAAGGTGCAGATCCTGAGCCCCTTCCACACTGGGGTGTGGAGATCCCTGCACATCCTCGGAAATGCCTGACGGAGCCTTTGGAACAGGCAGAACTAAGCTGACAAAGCCAAAATCTCTCCTCCCCCACCTCCTGCAGCCACAGGCTCCTTCCCAGAGTCCCGGCTCTGCTGCCTGAACTCCCCTCCCCTGGAATCCTGGCTCTGGGCTCTGGCAGGAGCGACAGAACTCGTTCAGATCCACTGAATTATTCTGGTTCCCTGCTAAGCAGGTGGCAAATTGCTTCTGTGTAGAAGTGCCCGTGTCCTGTTTGTGTGTCACACATTTATATTTGTTACCCGTAGTTCTTTAAAAGTCTGCCTTGAAAGAAGATTTTAGGAAGAGGTCCAGAGGAATAACTGACGACAAGGTGAATCTGAGTGAAAATGAAGTGGTTTGTTCCAAGGTGTCTCTTGGTAACACAGGGTGTGTCCCGTGGTTTTTTTAATATCCCACCAGCCCAGATCCAGGGGAAAACGTGAAGCTACATTCAAGAAATCAAGCTGTAATATATATTTTTTTAAGTTTTCAGTAAACCATGAAGAGAAAAATGGCACAATAATTTATAATTTGCTGTCCCTGAATGATGACAAAAGGCTCAACATTGTTCCCAGCAAAAGTCCAACATGGAAAAGAGTGAACTTAAACACTTCATCCCTGATCCACCCGCGCTGGGCTGGGGGAGGCAGCAAGAGGGGGCAGAAGGTGCTGTNAGAAAAGTATTTTACCTCCCAGTTTCACTCACCTTTTTTTTTGTGATTTGTGCTGGTGCTGAGCTCCCGGTGCAGATGTGGGACAGGGATCCCATTACTGTCACGCCGAATTGATGTATTAATTAATTAGGCACCGCGTTTTAATTGCAGTACATGATTCATCTCTGGGCAGGGGTGGTGGGCAGCAGGGGTGTCCCAGGGCAGAGAGCCCATCACAGGGACCCACTGGAGGGAGCTGCAGCCTCAGGAAACTGGGAAATCGGGAGCTGTGTCCTGCAGCATCACCCACTGCTGCTTGACAGGCTGGTTAGTGCTCTGAGCTCTTAGGATTTAACCCTGTCATTTTAGTCATTTTTCAGTGTGTGTTTAAGTAGCTTTGGGGACGGGCAGCACTCACTTGTGATCAAATAAACACGTTGTCAGTTACCATAGAGAAAATTTTATAGATGTTAACTCTTACATTTATAGAAGAGGCTTGAACATCCGCATCCCCCCCCCCCATTATCTACGTTTAATTAAAAAGCCCAACATTTATTATAACTATTTGATATCTGGGGGTTTTTTTAAAGCAAATAACATCTGGGATGTGCTGGAGCCCAGGTTTGCCTCAGGAAAATCTGCTTGATGCAAATCTAAAGGAGCCCTGGGAGTTACATCCCTGCACTTACAAAAACCCTTTTTGGCCCCTGTATGTCATCGAGAGTCCTGTCCTTGGGGCTGGAATTACCCAGCACACGATGCTTTTGGCTTTCAGATGATCATTTTTGCTGCCCACCAGCCCCTGTCCTGCTGCCCCCCTGGGCTGCCCCAGCCCAGCCACTGCCCCACGGGAGGTGGGCACTGCCCTTTATAGCTGGATATGGTCACCACATGACATTGTGTGTGTGTGTGTGTCCCCATCCTGGGGCCAGGGAGAGCTCCCAGCCCGGCCCTGATGTCGCTCTGTCTGAGGGGAGGCTGCCCATCACTGCCACGGTGTCCTCTGTGAGTAAATCCCTGTGATAAATGCACACGAGGTGTTGCCTCTCACTGGAACTGGAACTGGAATGGCCAATGTTAATCCCTTAAACTCTCCCTCCGTGGGGAAGGGTCACACCTGGGGAGGCCCCACTTTGGCTCGTGGCTGTAGAGGTTTTCTGCTGGTAACAAAAGATGGTGCTGTGATTACAAGTTAATCACTTCAATCTGAACTAAAACGTTGAAAATATGAAAATCAAATTATTATTTTCCATGTTTTCAGTGATAGAGGGTGGGGAGAATACCATGGCATGGAGGGTTTACCTAGATGATCCCTAAGGTCCCTCCCAGCCCCAGCCAGTCTATATTCCATGACTGTAAAAGCAGGTTGCTGTGTTTAATTGGTGACTGTGGAACGTGGGGAGATGCTTCTCCCCCAAAATGCCAGCGATGGTGACCAGCAGCACACCAGCTTTAGGCTCATCGTGGGATCTTCAGATCCCTTGCATTTCTTACAGCAGTATAAATTCTTTTTAGAAATGGCCTTAACATTTTAATCTAAGAATATGTAACGCTTCTGGAAGGGGCTGGAAATTGCTTCCCCCACAGGGGCACTAATGAGCTCCGTCATTAGAATGCTAATTTGCAGATCTTCGCTGTGCAGGGTGACCCCAAACGTCTGTGTTTAACGTGAAGTGTAGGGGAAATTCAGGCCAGTCAAGGAGACTCCCAGTGAGCAAAGGCTCTCCTGGGGAGGCTCAGAGGAATGGACTCCAAAGCTGCTCCTCCCTTTTCCTGCCCTGCAAATCTCCTGCGTCTCTTGCTCTGGGTGAGGAGCAGGATTGGGCTCAGCACTAATGGAGACGTTTGCAGTGGGTTAATAATTGTCAATTCCTATCAAAGCTCGGCTGTCTCCTGGCACGGCGTTCGTGCCTCGCTGTCCCCGGGGCTGTTCCCGGCTGCGATGCACAGGAATGACAATGTCAGTCTGAATTTAGGGATGAGACGGGCTGAGACGGAGCCCCGGGGCAGGAGGAGCTGAAGGAGAGCCCAGCCAGGTCTGGGCCATGGCTGGAGCTCATCCAGAGCCTGAGCCTGCCTGCTTTGCCACACCCCACGGGGAAGCACCTTGGCACGGACCTGCTGAGATCTTCCTTCTGAGGCAAACAGCTGGTTTATCACAGCAGGAACTCGTGGTGCTTCCTGGGCAGGACCTGGGACTCTCCTGTCCTGGGTCCTCTCTGTGACCAGGCAGCCCCTATTCCTGTGTTATGGTTGGGATGTCACAGCATCCCAGAGTCCCAGACTGGGTGGGGAGGAACCTCAGAGCCCATCCAGTGCCACCCCCTGCCATGGGCAGGGACACCTCTCACTACCCCAGATTGCCACAAGCCCTACACCCAGACATTGAATGATTCATAGGATGTTCTTGTGTCTGTGGGAAGTAGAGAAGAGCATTTTTGGAGTGCAAATTTCGGTTTGTTCCCAGCAGCAGCAGTTCAGTGCCCTGTCTGCCTCCCCTCAGGCCCCAGTGCCCTCCACCCTCAGCCTGCTCAGCCTAACTCTGCACAGAGCTGGGACTGGCAGGGGTAAGGCCTGGTACACAAAGCTGGTTTAGAGATAACCATTCATTTTATCCTTCGTTCCCCAAGCAGGGCAGGTTCAGTTCTCATCGTGCCTGAGGAGTTCTGCCCCTTGATTTGAGTCTTGCTGAGTTCTCCTAAATAATAAAAAAGTGTATTTTTGTAATGCACCAAACTCGGGGTTAGCCTGAAGAATTAATTAGCTGGAAAATAAAGGGAGCTTTTTTTAAAAAAATGCATTATGTTTGTAAATTAATTTGTTTGTGCACATCTCCCTCCATATTTACACAATTCCATTTCATGTGCACAGCTTAATTTGCCAGACTTGCAGAGGTCAAAGCCTTTGGGGAAGTTGTTATGCTGATATGTAATGTCAAAGGAATTAGAAACAAATCTTCTGAGCATGCTGCAGCAGAAATTAGCAGGAACCTTCTCTTGGCTCCTGTCATCCTTTCACTTCTGCTAGAGTCAAATGCACAACAGAACACCTCAGTCTTATCTGGAGGATCAGATTTTGGGCAGAAACACAAATCAGGCAGTGCAGACAGGGCGGGTGCTGGATGCTCAGCAATGTGCCTGCGCTTCCAGGCCAGCAGAAATCCCAGAGAAACCTCCCCCAGGAAAGCAGAACATGTCCAAATGACTGAAATTACCCAGGCCTCATGCAGATCTGCAGAGGCAGATGGAGGAGGTGCAGTTCTCTCAGTGGCTCCTTCTGAAGGCGCTTTGCCCTGGGGGGCACTTGGCTCCTCGTGCCAAACAAGGCTGTCACAAACACCCGGGGACAGCAGATGGACGAGTGTCAGGGTGGCTGTCACCGGGTGCTGGGATGGCCTGGAGGTGATGGGGCTGTAAAACACTCACAGGATCACAGAATATTCTGAGTTGGAAGGGACCCACACCAAATCAGAGGCACCGAGTGTGCTGGTGGGTCCCGATGGCAGCGGGTTCATGTCCCACATTTCTGAGGGTGTTTGTCAAGCTGTGTCCCCTAAACCCCACCGTGGAGGGGTCATCTGGGCAAGAGAAGGGTGTTCCAGAGGGACTGAGCCGTGACTGCTGTCAGGGTGGGGTCAGGGCTGGGTGCCTTTCCCCCGGGAGCAGGTGATGGGGAGGCCGAGGTGTCATCTTGCATTTCCTGCCTTTGTGCCACATTTTCAGCTTGACTGGGTCCTGCTGAACCGTCCTGTGCCAGTGCTGGCTCCCCGCTCCCTGTGCCCGGGAACAGTGCGGGGACTGACTCCTCCTGCCGGGTTGTGGTGGTCGGTGTTTCTCAGAGCTCTTGCTGTCTGTGTGTCTGTTGCCCTGCCGAGCTGATGTGCAGCACAGGGGTGCAGGGGGGTGTTTTAGTCCCTGCTGTGTTGTGTAGTCACAGTTTCACACTGCAGGGAACACCTGGCAATGGAGCACATCTGGAGGGACCAGAAGTCAGGGAAAGGCAAGTGTGACAGATGAAGAATCTGCTGGTTGCTGAGACTGAGCCAGTGACCCACCCTGCTGCACAGTGTGGCCTCAAATGCAGGCAGAACTGGAATTGTTCAGAGACTAATTTTCACTCAGCAGAGAATTTCCTGAGTGCCCTTCACCCCCTCATCCTGCTCTCACAGCCAGCTGTTGGCAAAAATAACCTGGGACAGTGGAAGGTGTTGCTGCCCATGGCAGGGGGTGGGACAAGATGAGCTTTGATGGGAAGCTTTGCTTCCCACCCAAACCAGTCTGGGATTCTGTGACCTGCTGGCCAGGTGGGCTGGGAAGGGTTAATCCTTTCCCTGTGCAGTGCAGGAGCTGTGCTGGGGATTCAGCTGCTGGGGACAGGGAATGGGGGATGGAGAAGGGAAAAGGAATGGGGGATGGAGAAGGGAAAGGGAATGGGGGATGGAGAAGGGAATGGGGGATGGAGAAGGGACAGGGAATGGGGGATGGAGAAGGGACAGGGAATGGGGGATGGAGAAGGGAAAGGGAATGGGGGATGGAGAAGGGACAAGGAATGGGGGATCTCTCCTTTCTAGTCATTGGCTGAACCGTTCTGCTTCCCACGTGTCTGCCCCAGAAATTGCCTTCCTCTGGCAGTGGTCTGGGAGCTGAGTGTGGAATAGAGAACATGGAGACAGGTCCAGGGAGGTGCCCAGGGGGAGCAGGGCAGCTGCAGGAGCCCCCTTCCCACCGATGGGCACCGTGGCCTTTGTGCTGGCCCTCCTCACCTGAGCAGGTGGGATTTGACTCCACTGGATCTGAACTCATCCCCTCAGAGTTTGCCAGGCAGGGTAAATATTAAATTCACCATTCATCACTATCATCACCACAGTCAGAGTGTTACCCAAGGCTGTCAGGGGAGTATTGCTTAAGGAGAGTGAATGAGAAGATGTATGGTACAGCCTAGAGAATACCGCATTTATTAAATCCCCTCCTGTTTTCAGGGAAAACCTAAGCCTGCTTCAACTTAGACTTAAGCTTAACACAACCCAGCACAGCCCATGGAATGGAACTAAGATCCCTTGTGGGGGAGAGGAGCCCAGCTGTGGTTAATCCCCGTGTTTATTTTGTTCTGTAGGTCCTGCACCTCTCCCAAAGCTTGGCTGGAGTTTATAAAGCTACGAAGAAAATCCCTTGACACTGAAATTCTGAAACTTCTCCCTGCACTGGTACATCAACCATCTGTTTTAACCCAGCACAGAGAGCTCAGCTGCAGAAATGGAAGCAAGGTGGTCAGGTGTGTTATTTTTGCTGGATGGATTCAACGTTTTAAGGCAACGATGGTGGATTTTGACATCAGCATATGATTATGGAATTGATTTAACAAGCCTCAGTTCTACCAGATACCAATACCAGTGCTGGGACTTTGGGATGAGCTGCATTTTCACTTCTGCATTTCATGCTTCAAAAATGGGTCCATTTTGAGTTCTGCTTAAACACTTCATGTCTTAAAATGTTGTGTTTACTGGCAGTCTTGCAGGTGATGGGTGAGGTGCACGTTAGGAAGTGGCTGGAGTCACCTCACGACTCTTCAGTCAGGCCATGCTCTTGCCTGTTGTGTTTGTGTCTCAAGTGTCTGTTCTGTTTTCCCATTGACTTCCTTAATCCTGAGGGGTTTAATGACCAAGTCAGTTGTACAGGGCAGGTCCATGTGTAAATAAGGAGTTGTGCTTGTCTCTGTGTCAATATAAATATGTAAGAAGTTTTGTACATAGGAAAGACAAAATGGCTCAAAGAATGTTTCCAGAACTGTTTCCTCTGTGTAAATGCACAGATTGACATCCCTGAAGGGATTCCACTGCCTGGGATCTCTCTGCCTGGGATCCCTCTGGGATGAGTCCCTGGACGTGGCTGTGTCGGGTCTCTGCTGCTCCCTCCTCCCCTCTGGCTCTTGTGCATCTTTGAGAACACAGTCTCCAAGGCTCAGGAGTGTGGCAGGGGGACAGTGCCCTGGCCTGGGGTTCCTGCAGACCCTCCCTGTGGGTGCCCAGCAGCAGGAGCAGGGGGTGCCAGCCCCTCTCCCAAACCCACTGCTGGGCGTGTGTCAGGCCTGGATTTGTGGTTCCAGCTGCTGGAGGACGTGGCTGTTACTCCCAGTGTTCTGCTCTGTGGTATCTGTAGCCTTCAGTGATTCCTTGAGTGCCTTACATGGCTTGTGAACTGAATTCCTGACCGGGAAGAGACAATGCCTGGGCCCTGCCCTGGCAGCGTGTGTGTGACCAGGAACAGATTCAGCTTCGACTCAGGAAATCGCCCTGTGAATACCTGTATGAAACCTGTATGATGTGCTGTACAGTTTATATAAAGGGATTATTGTAAACTTATGCAAAATATTAACCCGGAGAAAATGGAGGGTTCTGGTCCACTGGCCAGCCCCATGTCCTCTAATCCAAGCCCCAAATCATATCCAAAATCCAGAATGTTGGTTTCAGAGCTGTGACAGCAACCGACAGCCCGAGCCGGGGGCTGGAGTGATCGAGTACAGAATTTTACACATATTTTTGTATCGTGATTCCTATGATATATATATATATATATATATATATCAAGAGACTTTCTATTCCTTTGTAAAATACATAAATTGTCAACTTTTAATAAAAAGATCCGTTTTAAACCTTCAAATCTGACGAATCGGTTTGGGGCTGAGGGGAGCTCTGGGTTGGGGCGGGGGGGCGTTC
>WEKX01000686.1:31716-100012 GCA_013390025.1 Pitta sordida
ATCCCTCGATAGCGGTGCCTTGTGTTGTGTTTTTTCCCCGTCCTTTTGCTGGCCCGTGGCAGAGATCCCCTGGGGACATCCCGGTGTGCGCGGCAGCCGGGGACCAGCCGCGGTACTGGGCCGGGGCAGCAGGTCCCGGGTGTGCGGGGATGGAGCTGGGGTGGGGATGGGGGGAGGATGGGGATGGGGTGCAGATGGGCCCCACGAGGGGACCGAGGCTTCTTTTGATTGATGTTATGGGACAAGGGAAAACAACAAAGACACAATGAATCCTCGATAGTTCAAAAAAACCCCAAAGCAATCCTCTTTTTTTTTTTCCCTTTTTTTTTAATGCCGGCGATGCTCTTTTAAGAAAGTCCCAAATGTTTCCAGGCAGTTTTTCATCAGCTGTGTGGTGCAGCCGCTCCAGGCTCTGCTGCTGCCACGTGCTCGGGATTCCCTCGGCTGGTTTTGTGCCCAGGCTCTTTGTGTTGCCCATTCCAGCCTTGCCGATGTATTTTTTTTTAGAAGCACCAGACAGCAGGGAAGGAATCCTCTGAAATTAGGTTGCAGCTCCACACTGACATCAGTGCTGCTGCTTCCTAAATTTTCTCGCTGAAGATTCTGAGTAAAGATTCTGCAAATCTGACAACTGTGCCAGTGTCTGGCTTTGAAGTGAGGCGAGTCCTCGAGGCTTTATCTGCATCCAGCGAGGCTGTGAAAACTAATGAACGGCAATAAATTACCAGGTTAATGAGATGCAGTGAGAAGTGTCTGTGCTGTTGCTGAGGAAGGAGGCAGGAGCACAGCTCAGCCCTCGGAGCTGGGGGTGCCCAGGGCTGCTGAGCTCGGCGTGTTCCCCCGGCTCCTGCCACCCTCCAGGGACCTGTGCCCCTCCAAATGACAATTCCAAATGGTCCCCTTTGCAAATACAGTGGTAGGATAGTCTGGATAGTCACTAAACTTCTGTGATTGGAGGGAAAATACAAGTCCTAGACTTTATAAAAGCTCAGAATTAGTAAAGTGGCATCTAAATAAAGGGAACTTTTTAAAAATGGGGTTTTTTTCCCATTAGAGTGACCAGCTTCTAATCAAAGGAGGAAAAATTGTCAACGATGATCAGTCATTTTATGCAGACGTTTACGTGGAGGACGGTTTAATAAAGTAAGTTAAAAATTTATATTTGGTAATGTAACTTCTTAGAATGATCCAGTGCCGTGGGATTTGAACGAGGCTCCTTCCCGTCTTTTTTCTCTCAGAAATCTGTTCTCTCTTCAAAAAACAAGGCCAGCTTTCCAGAGCAGTGCCAAGAAAGAGCTACACTGATGTAGTTCTGCAGCTGGAAAACCCCCCAAAGCACCCACAGCCCGGGGAGGATCCGGCCCCGCAGACAGGGGTTGTTCTGGCATCCCCATTTCCAAGTTGCTGCCAATTAACAGGAGCTCTGGGCTTCCTTTTCAGACAAATTGGAGAAAACCTGCAGGTCCCCGGTGGCACCCGGACTGTGGATGCCCACGGGCAGCTGGTGCTGCCGGGGGGCATCGACGTCCACACGCGGCTGCAGGCGCCGGTCCTGGGGATGAGCTCGGCCGACGGCTTTGCCCAGGGCACCCGGGCAGCGCTGGCAGGAGGCACCACCATGATCAGTAAGGGGGAGCAGATGCCCACAGCCTCACAAGTGGAGCACTGTCACTGTCTAGCAAAACACGCGGGGCCGGGAGGCACTGGGGGGTGTTGGCCCTGGTGGCACAGACGTGTTGATTTCTGCTGGAGGAATCAAAGCACTGCCAACCTAATTAAAGATGTTGTGTGCCTTGCAGAACCTCCTTCCCTTGCTGCACACGTGTGTTAAAAATACATGGCTGCTCCTGCCTCACCTCATCAGGGAACAAAACAGGAGAGCACTTTAAACGCCTTTGGATGTGCTTTGAGCAGCTGTGCAGGCGCAGGGGGGGTGTGGGTCTCTCAGCTCCGTGTCTGTGGCGGTTCCCTAACGCTGTGCAGTGTCTCCCCAGTTGAGCACGTGTGTCCCGAGGCCGGGAGCAGCCTGGTGGCCGCCGTGGAGCAGTGGCGTGGCCACGCCGACGGCCAGGCCTGCTGCGACTATGGGCTGCACGTGGACATCCCGCGCTGGCACGACGGCCTCCGCGAGGAGATGGAGGCCCTGGTCAAGGACAAGGGTAAGGGCAGAGGGAACCGGGCGCCCTCAAGAACCCCCGGGGTGGGCAGGGGTTGTGGGGTGGGCAGGGATGTCACTGCTGCTCCAAATGGTACCCAGGGGACCATCCGTGTGGAGCTGGGACATCCCCATCCTGGCCTGTCCAGGAGCAGGACACGGCCACAGGGTTCCTGCTGGGTCGTGTGCCCTCCCAGCTGGGCCATCAGCAGCCCGGGCATGGAGAGGGATTTTGGAAACTAAAGAAATAGGTTTGGCCACCTCGACTTGAGCTGCCTGATGTGCAGGAAAATCATTTAAATAAAAGCATCTGAGCCGGGGCCCAGAGAACAAATCTCAGCTTTAGGCATCCCATAGAGTCCTGTGCACCCCCAAGGATCCGTGGGACACGGCTCCTAGAGAGCAGGCCATGGCAGGGACTCATGCAGGCATTAGTACATTTTCATTCAGATATGCTGATGTGCAGCTAAATGACTTCAGTGTAATTTGTAGTCTTGCAAGCAAGGGTTTAATTGGCCAATTACCATAGAGATTCGCAGAAAATTTCCTATTAAAATGCAGAGTGGCTGAAGTAATGGAGCTATTCCGAGCCTGGAATACACATGAAATACATTTTATTTGTCATTTTATGGTAGTTTGTTATGGGGTTTGCCTCCATCCATATAAAATACAGCAGCAATTCATAGAATCACAGACTGGTTTGGGTGGGAAGGCACCTTATAGGGGTCATCGTGTTACACCCCCTGCCATGGGCAGGGACACCTCCCACTGTCCCAGGTGGCTCCAGCCTGGCCTTGGACACTTCCAGGGATCCAGGGGCAGCCACAGCTTCTCTGGGCACCCTGTGCCAGGGCCTCCCCACCCTCCCAGCCAGGAATTCCTTCCCGATATCCATCTCTCTCTGCCCTCTGGCAGTGGGAAGCCATTCCCTGTGTCCTGTCACTCCAGGCCCTTGTCCAAATTTGAGAATAAACCAAAGACTGAAGCCACCCCTGGAGGGAATCCCAGCTGGGGGTGAGGCAGCTGAGTGTGCATTTCAGCCCTTGACCTTGCCTTGCTGCCAGTCTCCCCCTCTCCAGCACACATCCTGCTCAGCCCATACCAGGCTGAGGAGTGAGGACGACAACCACACGTGTCATTTTCTTCTCTCAAGGTGTGAATTCCTTCCTGGTGTTCATGGCTTACAAGGACAAGTTGCAGTGCTCTGATGCCCAGGTAGGACAGCAGCCTCCCGGGAGAGCCACAGCCCTGGCCCTGAGGGTGGGCAGGGATGGGGCTGACCTTGGCACCCGCTGTGTCTGGGCAGATGTACGAGATCTTCTGCATCATCCGAGACCTGGGGGCCATTGCCCAAGTGCACGCAGAGAACGGAGACATCATCGAGGAGGTACCGAGTCTGTACCCACAGGAAAGGGAGAAACGTTTATCACATTATTTGTCTTCTTTAGGAGTGTGGAGCACCTCTGGGAAATGTTGCAATAATGTCTGTGATACTTGGCAGTGCTTAACTCCACCACTGGCACTCAGGAACTCCCTGGTGTCACAGCCTCTGCTCGTGGGCATTATTTTTCCTTTTTACCCATAAAAAAAAGACAGTCTTGGCTCCAGCCTGCAGTCAGGTACACGAGGAGGAGGAGAGAGGAGTTCCTTCAGCTCACGGTCACACCAGTGTGGAGTCTGGTGTGGGAGGAAGGTTAAACTGAAAGCCGAATCCAATCCTTCAAATGGGCTTATTTGAGCAAACAGGATAGAGGCTAATTCCCACCCCCTGGGACTTCATCAGGCTGTGGAGCATAATGTGACCCCGGGCAGCATTTCTGTGAACTGCCAACGTGGTGACACTGGAGCCCTGGGGACAAAGATGGGAACACAGAGAAATAAACATCCCCTAAGAGCTGGGCCCTTTAAAGGAGCCGGTGGGATGTGCTCCCTGGTGTCGGATAACAGCCTTGCAGTAGTGCCAGCTGGGTGGGGGGGTTACATGATACACAACAGCATGGAGGGCACAGGGTGAGGGCTGTGCTGGACATCTGCATTCAGAGGCCTCGTGAGTGACCTGGGGCATCCCAGAGCTCATCCCAGCATCTGTCACCACAGCCTCCCTTTGCTCTGTGCCGTGAGCTGAAGTGCACAGGGATGGGGAATGCTGGGCAGAGGTGGCACTTGCTGCACCTCACTGACAGTGCCATGTACCTCGTGCCCATCCCTGTGGGCTCCTGAGCAGCTCCAGGCCAGCCCAGGTGTGAGGGAAGCCCCTCTCCCTTTGCTGCAGCTGTGCCTCAGTGATCAGCAGCGATGGGAGTGAATCCCTCTCCCCCAGAACTGTGCGTTTGAGGGGTGAGAAGGTCCAGAGGTGCTGTTGGGACACAGCAGTTCCCATCCTGGAGTGATTCCACAGCACAGGACGGGTCTCTGGGTGTCCCATCACAGGATGTGGGGTGTCCCAGGCACACGGAGCCGCCCGCAATGAGTTTCCCTCAGGTGCCTCAGAAGAAGGTGTGCTGTGTCCCACAGTGCTCCAGACAGGCTGTGCCCATCCCTGACTGCTCTCTCCTGCCTGCTCTCCCCCCAGGAGCAGAAGAGGCTGCTGGAGCAGGGGATCACGGGGCCAGAGGGGCACGTCCTGAGCCGCCCCGAGGAGGTACAGCCCCAGCCCTCGCCGAGCTGCGGTCCTGCCGAGCACAGGGGGGACACTGTCCCTGCTCTTGTCCCCACAGGTGGAGGCAGAGGCCGTGTACCGCGCCATCACCATCGCCAGACAGGCCAACTGCCCCCTCTATGTCACCAAAGTCATGAGCAGGGCCGCTGCCGACGTCCTGGCCCAGGCTAAGAGGAAAGGTACAGCTGGTAACGGGGCTCCTGGCTGCAGCCAGGGATGCCAGTGCAGCTGCAGGGCTGAGCTCTCATTACCAGCAGAGCTCTCTCAGGGCCGAGGCTCAGAGCTAATTTCCCTGGCAGGGTGTGCCGGAGCTAATTGCTCTGAGCTGGGAAGATTGGAGGGGATGTGCTGGGAACTGTGACACCTGTAACTCTGCAGACACAGCTCGGAAACGGGGAGTAACTCACCTGTGATCATTTGTCATCAACTGGATGAGAAACAGATCTGCAGCAAGCTCCAAATTCTGACCAGGGGTGGAGTGGGAAGGGCTGGGATCAATTCTTTGGGGAGCAGGGGGGAAGAGGAGGGCACGGCCACCTCTGCACCCAGCCTGCCAGAGGGACACGGGTTTGGCTTAAAGGAAGGTGTGATGGCTTGTAGGAATGTGTCTGCTGTAAGGAGAGAACAGACAGATCCAGAATTGGCTCTGACAGTGTTTCCCAGTCATGTGAGATCATCTAAAGGATTAATGTGATTCTGAAGTGCTGGGAATGCTGAAATCAGTGGAACTGTCGTGTGTCATTGCTGTGTCTGTCCGTGCTGGGATGTGCTGTGTCCACTCTCATTCCCTGGCTGCTCCACAGGCACGGTGGTGTTCGGGGAGCCCATCACTGCCAGCCTGGGCACTGATGGGTCCCACTACTGGAGCAAAAACTGGGCCAAAGCTGCCGCCTTCGTCATGTCCCCCCCTATCAGCCCCGACCCCACCACACCGGATCACCTCACCACCCTCCTGTCCAGGTGAGTCGCTGTCACAGGGGTCCCTGAGCTTGCCTGCCCTGTGTGCATCCTGCCTGGATGCCATTTACAGCCGTGGCTTTGCCTGTGGAGCCCAAGGAGCCGCGGGTGTCCCTCAGTCTGCTGGGAGAGGGGTCACACCCTGGCATCCGCAGTGCCCTCCGTGACCCCTGCCCTGTCCCTTCCCCAGCGGGGACCTGCAGGTCACCGGCAGTGCCCACTGCACCTTCACCACTGCACAGAAGGCCGTGGGCAAGGACAACTTCACCCTCATCCCCGAGGGCACCAACGGCATCGAGGAGCGGATGTCCATCATCTGGGAGAAGTGTGTGGTAGGTGCTGGAGTGTGCAGGTGGGATGTGGGCACACGTGAGCTGTGCCCCTGCTCGGGGCTGTCACAGGCCGCCAGGAGGGGTGACACTGTCTAGACTCTGAAGCTGCGGCTGCTGAGAGACTGTGACACGCAAATGCCTTCCCAGGGTACCCAAAGGCTGCAGTACCGGTACCACCCTCCCTCTCACAGTCACCAGGGAAAGTCTGTCCAGCACGTTTTCCCAGGAGTGAGACACGGTGTTCCTGGTGCTTGCTGGAGGCTGAGGATGACATGGGGACATGAGGAGAGGATGTCTCTCCTGTGGTGGCCATCCCCTGGGTGTCTGCCAGGCAGCCGGGCTCTGCTCCGGGGGTGGGATCAGTCCCTGTCCCTGGTGCTCCCTCCCCTCCCCAGAGCACCCCTGGGAGGCTCCGGCATCCATCCCAAGGAACAGACATCTCTGTGCAGGCTGCCAGGAGCTTGGGAGCCCAGATGCCCTAGAATCTCTCTCTTAAGTGAGCCTAGTCCAAAGAGAAATAGAATTTATCTAAAGATGACAGAAGAAGATGATAACCAGCACTGTTTAAGTTCACTCCCAGACTTTCTATGTTGTACCCCCCTTTAACCTCCTTGGGTGGCCCTGAGACACCTCTACAGGTGTTGGAGCCAACCAACGAAGGTCTTGTTTTAAAAAGACCTTAAATTCCATGGAAAATAAAACTTGTCTCCTCTCTCGTTTAGCCCACGGGGACAAGGCTCAGCCCCCCACGTCCCCTTCCCCTGTACCCACACCCTGTGGCAGTGCAGTCCCTCACACCACATGGGCTCATGGGTGGGTCCAGCTGATCCTCCCACTGGCCATGGGGATGGGCACAGGGCCACCTCTGCCTGTGATCCTTCCTCCCTCCTCTCTCCTTCCCAGGTGCCCGGGAAGATGGACGAGAACGACTTTGTGGCAGTGACCAGCACCAACGCTGCCAAGATCTTCAACTGCTACCCCAGGAAGGGGCGCGTGGCTGTGGGCTCTGACGCGGACTTGGTGGTGTGGAACCCCAAGGCTGCCAAAATCATCTCAGCAAAAACCCACAATCTGGTAAAATACTCTTAAAGTCATTCTGTGGGGTTGGTTTTCGAGTCAGGGAGAACTGGAAAGCAGTGCATGTCTCTGCAGGGAGTTCTCTGTGTGGGTAAAGTGATGGAAGACCTTGAGTTTGCTTTTGAAATGTCCTTTGGTTGCTGCAAAGGGTGGGATTGGTACCGAGTGACCACTCTGAGGCAATCTGCATCTGGTAGGGCAATCTTAAAGTCAGTGTATTCACTGTAGAAAAATGTATGTGCTGAACTTGTTTTAAGAGCTAAACAATTGCTATAGCTTAGGTGCTTTTAGGGTTTAATTTCTCCATTCCAATTTCCTTCAGCTCATCCCATTGGAACGTTTTTATCTGAAAGATGAGGGGTTAGTTCCAACTGCACTGATGGTGCCCGAGGAGCAGTTTACAAAAATGGGGGGTTGTTGGCAAGATTGTCACCCTCTCCTCTTAAATCCTGCCAGGACTGAATACGAGGGTTTGCTTTTTCCAGACTGTGGAGTACAACATCTTTGAAGGCACCGAGTGCCACGGGGTCCCGACCGTGGTCATCAGTCAGGGCAGAGTTGTCCTTGAAGATGGAAACCTGTGTGTCACCCAGGGCTCGGGTCGCTTCATTCCTAGAAAGACATTCCCAGACTTTGTTTATAAAAGGATAAAGGCAAGAAACAGGGTAAGGAGAGTTTTATTTGCCATAATCCTGTATTTCCATGACTATTTCTCTGCAGTAGTGTATCACAGTTGCTGTGGTGGCAAACCTGCAGCAGCAACAGTGAAGAACAGTAGTGTGGGGTTAGCGCTCGTAATGTCAGTTTTGTTGCCTATTATAGTGTTATAAAGCAAAACCACAACTTCTAGCAAAGGGAGGGGTGTTGTTTATTGAGGTAGAGGGAGGAATTCCTCTCCCACCTGTGCTAGAGAATTTCTTTACTGTATTCCCAGCATCTGCTCTGCAGCCATCAGAGAGGGAGGGTTGTACCTTCCGTAAGCACGGGAAATACAGCAGAAATCTTCCCGTGTGCTGGCAGAGCTTTTTCAGAAGACACAAAGACATGCAGATATGCAAAAAGCTTTTTAACAGCTCTGCTCTCCTTCCTTTCCCCGTGCTGTTGCAGACATTTCATGCTGCATCCCAGACAAAGGCAGAGAGGCAGGACCGCTGGCCCCAGGGTGTCTGGAGCCAGGGCAGGATGGGGATGGGGCTGTGCCAGCTCTGGGATGGGACTCACAGAAGCTGTGGAGTCCCCATCCCTGGAGGGATTTAAAAGCCACGTGAATGTGGCACTTGAGCACCCAAACAGAACTACCCCTGGCACGGTTTGAGGCGGTTCCCTCACGCCCTGTCTGCTGTGCCCACAGCTGGCCGAGGTGCACGGCGTTCCCCGAGGGATGTACGACGGGCCAGTGCACGAGGTGCCGGCGAGTGTCCGAGCCACGGCGCCCACGGTGACCCCGCGCGTGCCCCCCTGCGCTGGCAAAGCCGCGGCCGCCCCCGTGCGCAACCTGCACCAGTCCGGGTTCAGCCTGTCGGGTACGAGGGGCACGGGGGGGCTCTGGGCAGGGGTGAGGGGGCCATGGGACACTGCCGGGGCTGGTGGTGGGTCACAAATTCAGCCCCAGCTGGAAGGGGTTGGGTTGGTAGAGACTGGCAGAATAACTCTGTCTCCGGGAAGGAGGAGGATCATGTCTCTGGCCTGTCCCTGTGAGCAGGCAGTGACTCAGCATCGTTTCTCCTGCAGAAACCTGCCCAGCAGCTGTGAGGGGATTGGAAAGCCAATGCTCTGCCCTAAACTGACTCCTGTAATGGTTTTTGTGGCTGATTGGATCAGATGGATCTCATGTTGTTTGATAAACGTACAAGGCCCCACATTTTATTATAACAGGAGAGCCATTATAACCTTTGACAGATAAAAAAATGAAGTTCAGGCAAATACAGCCCTTCCAAACCACGCTGTGATAGCAGAGCATCCAAAATGATCTCTAATTACATTATTACCATTTCCCACCAAGGAACCACCGTATGGTTTGTCTCCCCTCTCTGTGCTCTCCCCCAGGGTCGCAGGCAGACGATCACATTGCCCGACGCACGGCACAGAAGATCATGGCCCCGCCGGGGGGAAGGTCCAACATCACCTCGCTGTCCTGACACTGTCCCCACGCTGCCACCGTGCTGGTCCCTGTCACCACCACTGCCGGGGTCAGCCGGGGAGGGGACGCTGGGTCACCCTCCGTGCGAGCACCGTCAGCTGCCCCAGCCCTTCTCTCGTAGGTAGAAAGTAGAGTGACCCAGGTAGTGCTCCCAGCTTGGACTCTCCCATCCATGTTCCTGCAGTAGCTGCTCGGAAAGCCCCTCCCCGTGCATGTGGCACCGTGATGTCCCCAGGGCCGTGGGCTCAGCCCTGCCGGGGCTGGCTGGGGCCGGGGTGCAGATGAAGGCACATCCTGGCTGGATCACGCTCCGTCCCAGCAGCACTCGCTGCCTGCTCCGGTCCCAGGGCTTCCACCCCATGAGCACTTCCATGGGTTCTGTCCAGCTGTCCACAGTGCTCCAGAGCTGCCCTGGCTGTGCTCCCAGAGCCATCCCGTGCCTGTGACATGCCCCGTCTGTCTGTCCCTCGGCGGTCACAGCTCCAGGGGTGGGTATAGCCCCTGTGTCCCAGGGCAGAGCAGTGCTGGCTCTCTGGGACCTGGCTGTGCCATGGGTCTGTGTCCTTCTGTCAGCCTTGTTTTTAAAGCTTATTTATACAGTTTTTCAAGAACCGAGTGTGAGTCCAGTACCCAACACAGGGCTCGTTTGGAGGCTGGGTCTACACAACCCACTCTTTTATAAAGGTTATTTGAACCTGGCTGTTACATTTAAAGGTGTGTACACAAAGTGAACCTCTGGCCACAGAGCCGTGCATGTACCTCCAGGAATGGCGAGCTGTTCCTGTCTGCTCCTTGCTTGGAATAAAGGTAGTTGGAAACCATAAAATGGTGGAAGGGGTTGATCCACCCGTGTCCATTTCTGTGTTTTTTTCTGTTGGGTTTTGCTGTGTGTGCATTGCAGGTTACTGTGCCCACCTTGGATGAGGGGAGAGGCTCGTGCTGCACTGTGTGGGACCGAGGCAGGACCTCACCCCTGTCCCTGGGATGGGGATTGTCCCCCCAAACCGTGGGGCGGCAGAACATGGGGAGGATGGGCTGGGACCCCCATTCCCTCACCAGTGCTCCCGCTGGAGCAATGAGGTGTCATGAGGAATCCCTGAGACGCTGATTTCCCTCAGGCAGTGTCGGGCTTTGGTCTCCAGCGCTGTCTGAGCAGGGAATGAGAAAGGGAACAATGGTTGTAAAACCAGCAATCAGGGAGGGATTTTTTTTTTCATAATTTAAAAAAAAAAAAAAATCTGATCTGACCTACATCTCACAGCTTAGTGCTGCAGTAATTTCTGCATCGAACACATTGGAGTGTATTTGTTCAGATGATTTAGATTTGATTTTTTTTGGTTGGTTTTCTGATTTTTCCTGCACAAGACAATTAACATCGAGTGGAAGCTGTCCCTGCCCATGGCAGGGATTGGGATAGATAAACTTCAGCATTTCTTTCAACACAGAAACATAAATGGTTTATGGTCTATTTTCTTCCTAAATAGAGCTTAAAATCCTAGCAGCAGGAACTCCACAAGGAATGGAAATTCTAGAAGCCACAGCCTGCCTGCAGGGACCACCCCACCATCCAGTGGGTGAAATGGGCACCCCAGCACTGCCAGCGTGGTAGGACTTGGCAAAGGAAGTTCTGTGATCTCTGTGCTGTAAATAGCCTTTTTCCCACAATCAGGCTGGTTAGTGCCAGGTGCCCTGGGGCAGAGATGCCATCCAATCTCCCACAGTGCCCAGGTTTGGTCCCTCCATCAACTGCACCAGCCTAGGGCTCAAATCCCGTCATTCCTTCCCTTTGGAGGGAGGGTTTGCATTTATTCCCTCTGGCAGGGAGCTGCTGGAGCCGGCCGAGCTGCCCCAGCCTCCTCCCCAAGCAGGAATGGGAGCCAGGAGTGCCTCTGCAGCTCTCCCAGTCCCAGGAGTTCCTGCTAATGGAGACAGAGCCTCCGGGAACAAACCCCTCCGTGGCACCGGCGAGGGCTGTGGCCCTAATTCCTTTGGACAGCTCTCCTGCAGGCTCTGGGTCAGGGATGCTGCAGAAACTCTCTGTGCCCTTGACCGAGGGCACAGCCCTGACTCTGCTGCACCAGGGTAATGACAGAGGAGCCTTGAGTTCCCCTGGTTGTGCCTGGAGTGGGGATGGAGCTCTGCATTCCCTGCAGGACAGCACAGCTCCTAAGGGAGATCTGATACTCCCACAGCTGCTTTCATCAAGTTTAAGACAAAAAAATCCAGAGCTGTGCAGGGGGAAACACCAAAAACACCTGGAAATGACACCAATTCCTTGACAATGTTAAAAAGACACATTTATTACTCCACCTGTGCAATGGCTGTACCTGCAAAAACACAAACTAGTCTTTTAACTTAAATATTCTGTGAGCTGGTAAAACTGTCATGCAAGAATATTACAGGAATGTATTAACATAAAATACAAAGATATATTTACATATATATGCACTGAAATAATTTTAAAAAGTACCCTACCAAGGCAACAGGATTTCAGCACGGTCCAGGGTCAAGTCTGTATTACTGGCATTTTTGCTATTATTTTATTACTCTTGGTCTCTTTTTGGCAAGCTCTGGAGTAATAAAGAACTGACAACAGAAGAAACATCAGGACCTGACCTGCTTTTGTCTTCTGTACAAAATTCCCAGTGAAGGCTGTGGAATTCAATGGAAACACTTAAAAATATGCAACTTTGCAAAACTTTGTAACACAACAGAGATAAGAAAACAATTTCATGGCGAGTGATTAAAGGAGAATAATTTAGAGGCGCTGGAGACTTTTGACGGCAGATAATGGCACACACTGTATAAATCTGTCATAGAAAAAATACAGGTATTTAAATATTTATATCCAGAACATTCCTGTGTTCTGGTTGTAGTGGAGGTGGAACCCAGAGCTGCTAGTGATGCCCTCCAGGCTGGGATTTGGGACCAGGGCTATGTCATGACTTCACTGCAAGGTTTGTCCAACACCTACAGCTGCAGCCTGGCACCAGCACAGGTGATGGTGGGTGACCCTGACACCCCCCAGGCCCCCTCCCCACCCCCCTGTGCCAGGGAACGTCCGAGGGAGCAGTGGGGGGAGAGATCAAAGCCCCAGGACTCACCTGTGGACGGGGTGAGCTGGACATGGGACAAGCTGGAAGGAGCCACAAGGACATGCGGGGCCAATGGGACAGAGCTTGGCTCAGTTGGCACTGGCTTGTTATGGGGACACAGCAATTGGGACATGACACAACAGGGGCCCAGAGTGGGGCACAATGGGGACAGGAGGGCCTGGAGCACTGAAACCCACCACAGAAATCCTGACAGTGGATAAAACACTGACCTGTCTCCCATCAGTCCTCCCTTTTCCAACTGCTCTTTCCTTCCTATTTCTTCTCCAGGGACTGGGCAGAGAGAGATGTCCATGAAACCCAGTCCCCAACAGGCTCTGGTGAGATTGTGCCCAAGCACTAAACACCCTGAGCCCTTCAGGGACGTGTTCACAGCATCTCTCCCACTCAGAGATCCCAGAGCTCCATGTCCTGCTGCTGTTCCCGGAGATTGTGCTCCAGCAATGGCCGAGGCAGGAGCAGCGTGTCCCCAGCACATCCCTGGAGCTGCACTGCTGCATTCCAGGGATCTGCCCAGAGAAGGAGCCATTCCCTGGCACCTCCCCAGCAGCTCTCCCAGTTTCTGCCATGTGCTGCTGAGACATTTTGCACAGGTCACCCAGGAAGAGGGATGCTGCAAAGGGAACTTTGGCTTTGGGCTGAGAAATCTGTTTCAGAAGCGAGCCAGCTCCTCCCCACACCCCCAACCCCCCCTCAGAGGCTGCCTGTCCCTTGTCCTAAAGAAAGCCATGAAAACATCAATTACACACATCCTGTACCTGCCAACACCTCTCCTGGCCCGAGAGCTTCTGGTTGAACAGGATCTATCTCCACCTCTCATATACAGCATGTTTTGGGCAAAAAACCAGCAACACTCTTCATCATTCTGATAGTCCAAACGTTTGTTGTTATAAACAGAAAGTTGCTAAATAGTGCAACAGAGTTCACTGAAAAACTCTATCTGCACCAATGGAATATATCACCTGTAATTCCTAACTCTGGATAAATCCATGGTTTGACCCTCAAGTGCTGCTGGGATGTGGGATGAGGGACACGTGTGTGGAGAGAGCCCAGGGTGAGGACAGGCTGCCCATGCAAGAGCTCAGCACAGAACAGGCCAGCAGAAGGCAGTGAGGCCTCCCTGGAGCCCAGTAAACAGACTGGAAGTTCCTGGGGGCAGAGAGGGCAGGTGCCCTCAGCACAGCCCAGGATCAGAGCTGGGGCAGGTGCCCTCCTGCAGGAAAAGGAGCAGCAGAATACACTGATTTCACTGATCAGCCCCAGCCCCACAGCCATCACTAAGGCAGCTCCTAATGAGGCACCGGGTGTACAGAGACCTGTGACTGACACCAGGGCTCCCCAGTGTGACCCTGGTCACTCATCAGCCCTGGTGAAGGTGGGATGCTCATCCCCCTGGATCTCACATCATCTCCCTGGCTCTGTCCTGAAAATAACCGAGCAGCTGGACCCAGAGCTCTGGCTCCCCTCCTCCTGCACACTCCCATGAAAATGACCTTCTGCACAAGCTTAGCCAGACATGAAGTCCCACATAAAACTGTGGAAGATGCACACACCATGTCATTGCTCCTGCAAGATTGTTTTGTACCTTCACACCTCTCCAGATTATTCACAGAAAAGAAAACTACCACAAAACTTGTCCCGAAGGAACCTGCATCTGTTTAAAAACCTTTTCCACTCATTTTTGCATTAGGAATATCCAGTGAGGATGCAAACACTGAACCCCCCAGTGTCTGACAGCAAAGAGCTGTTGATGGTTTGATGCAGTCCCACCACACCCTCGGGTGCCACAGCAGCTGCAGGGCTCCGTTGTACCAACCAAGCAACCAAAAGCCCCTCTACAGCAGATTAAACAATACAGTGAAGGCTCCTGAAACAAGAAAGGCAACATCCAGAGCTGGAGCAGGAGAAGGAGACCTCCTGTCTTATTAAGAAGTTAAGACAAGTATTGGTAAGTTATTTACAGTACTTGTACTTTACACTGAAAGAAAGTAAATCGAAGGGTGAAATAAGATATTCCCATCTTTCATAACCCAGCAGCCTTGCAAGGCCACCTGCTCTGCCTCTGGCTAAACCTGAGCCTGTGACAAACTGTGTCCTCCAAACCCAGTCGGACAGAGGCAGTCCCTGCAGTCCATCCCACAGCTCCCTGTGAGGGAAGCAAATATTTTAACTACATTCTGTATCTCAAATACACGTCGAACTCATTACGCCTCGCCCAGCCCCTGAAGAATCCACCCAGTGCACAAAAACCATTTATTTGCTCAGAGTCGGGAAAGGAACTGACAGGTGACCCGAGGACAAGGAGGTGCCTGGGACGTCCTGCAGCTCCCAGGAGCTGGTGCCACCCGCCACAGCCTGGAGAGACCCCGGGGCTGCTCATCGCCACACACAGCCACAGCTCTCCAGCCTTCCTCCCTGCTCCATGTCCTCTCCTCCTTCCCTTGGGCTACCCAAGGATGTGGCTTCTTTCCTTGTCCCCTCTCTGCATTAAAAACGTGCCGTCAGCAGCCTGACGTGAACCCAGAGCGAGGAAAGGAGCCGAGCTCCCCCGGACAAGTTGCATAGGCCGCGTGTTCCCCCCGCCAGGGCCGGTGCTGCATCCCCCGGGAGGGCAGTTCCCTGGGAACTCTCGGTGTCTCCAGCTCTGCAGGACGAGCCGTCGGTGCGCTCGGGTGCCAGCGGGGTCAGCTCGGGTGCTCGGCGCACCTGAGGCAGGTGAGCAGCGGGGCACAGACCCTGGCCTGGGGCTGCAGCCTAACTGCTGCCCGAGGAGCACACGGAGCTGCACATGTGCAGGTTGGAGGGCTCGGCCTCGGCCTCCTCGGGGGCCTCACAGGTGGACACGCTCTCGCCCGGCTGCTCTTGGCTCTTCTTCAGCCTGTGGGAGCGAAGGAACCGCGGGTTATCCCCAGAAGGAGCGGGGTGAGGGGGTTCTACAGCTGCCAGCACATCACTGAGAGGGTGAATGAGAGGCTTCCCAGGGCACACAGAGGCCAGTGTGTCAGCAAACCACACTGAAACACCCCAAAATGGAGTGCCAGGGTTCAGCCTCAACAGACGTCAGCCCCACGGCCAGGCTCCCAACCCGCCTCTGCCACGGAGCCTCCTGCTCTGCTCATGGACCAAACAGCCCAAAATCAGGAATGCAGCAGCCTTAACCCAGCACTTCACTGCCTCCTCATGCCCACCAGAGACTTCTTCAGAGAATCACAAAGACCTTGAAGATCATGGAGTCCAACCTTCCTCATCTTCATTCCCAAAGTACCACATTCTAAAATCAGGATTGGTGAGGAAGTGCTGTGGGGGAACTGAAGCAGTGTCACACACAAATGTTAAATCCCAGAAGTCTCTTCACAGCATATTTGATTTAACTGCAGTGATTAATAACCCCTGATCTCGTCTCCCTTTGTGGTCAGAACCATTTTTCATACACCTGAGCTGACACCAGTCACCTGGGGCTAAGCCAGCAGCGAGGTGCTCCTGGCTGTCAGGCCCTGACACTCCAATTCCTCAGGGAAGTCAGGAAAAATAGTGTTTTTCCCTTACAAACCACACCCCACACACTCACTTCTCTCTGTTGAAGATGACAAAGTCCTGCTGGATAGCTTCAAGGCATTCCTGGAGATAGTCGTTTTCCTGTTGAAGAAAAATAAGAGGTGCATAAGCAGCCTCATCTGCATCTCACTGCTGCCTGCAGCACCCCAGTGCTCCCAGCTGTGTGCAGGAGACCCCCAATCTCAGCCCAGCAGCTGGAGGCAGCAGGGCTGGCTAACATGTGGCTTCCACCAGGGGCTTGTGCCATCCAAGGCACCAGTTTTTCACTAAACACAGATTACACTGTTCCCCACACAAACACAACACACTTATCCATGGATCCTGTATTTTGGGAGTGCTGTCATCCCAGAGGAAGCACAGCCAGCATGGGGAGAGTCCAGCACACAGCCCACGTGTGTGAGTCCCTGCCAGCACACACAGGGAGCTGCTGCCTTGTCCCAGGGCCATGTGGGGACACAGGGACACTGGATTGCCCAGACCTCTGCTGCTCATTTCATCCTCCAAAGTATGGATTTACTGTGAAAGACTTTGATCAAACTTCCATAAAAGGAATACTTGGTTGTTGCAAAGACTCCCATGGGCAAATGGTTTTTATCACAATAAACCCAGAGCTCCTGCAGCGCAGCAGTAACAGCTGTGACACCCCCAAATCCAGCTGCTCAGCCTTTTCCTGGCTGGGTGCTACCCCAGGGAGCACGTACAGACTGGGAGCTGTCCTTGCTGTTATCTCTCGACTTGTTCTTCGCGAGCCTCTTCTTCTTCTTGTGCAGGGGCCTGGACTCCAGGATCATCTCCTCCAGCTCGAAGGTGGGGTCGCAGTGCAGGCGGCCCTTCTGTGGGACACACAGACATGTGTGTTGGGCACAGCAGAGAGCCACCTCCCCATGGGAAAACCCCTGCTGACCCGAGGAGCACCCCTGACACGAGTCACCCCTACTCACGTTGGGGACAAAGCCTGGCTCCACACGCTTTTCACACACGTCACTCCAGACCACCCCCGACAGGTACGACGAGGCCTGCATGTCACCCAGGCAGGAGAAGCGATGCTCGGGGTTCACTGTCAGCAGCTGGGCAATGAAAACATTGGAGAGAAGAGCCTTCCCTGCAGCACCTGGCCCCCCACACTCCTCCCCATGCCAGGGAGCCATCGATCCCTCCAGAGGCTCATTGTTTCTGTCCCAACCTCCCCCTGTCCTATTTCCCCCCCAGGTCTGTGTCACTGGGGACACCACTCTGTCACACACACAGGAAACAAAATTCTCAATGCTCTCTCGACCCACCAAGGCACTAGTCTGAGGGCAGAGCTGATTCCAGGTGGTTACAACCTCTTTCCAGAAAACCAAGCCAGCACGGGGTGTTTATCCAATGCTCCCGGTGACAGCGGCTGTCCCTGCAGCCCCCGAGGACAGGGCTGCTGTGCAGGGTGAGCGGGCAGGGACACGGGGGTCCCTCCCGCCTGAGGGATTCCCAGGATTCCCTGGAAGCCCGGCTGCCCAGCAGATGGCAACGCGAACCTGCCGAATGCGCCGCTGCCTCCGCTAGAGATTCAGCTCCTCGTTAGACCGAATCTAATTATGCAAATCACCCATCCAACAGTAACTCACATCAGAGGCGCTTATTTGCTGAGTGCATCTTTCCTGCAGCAAACTCACCAGCCACTGTTCCGAGTTCTCGGGCAAGGCAGAGCTAAACCAGCCTCCCAACCCCATCACCAGCCTCCTGCAGCAGCAGGACATTCCATAGGCCTGGAATCCCCCGAGAGCTCTCCTTACCCCACCTTTAGCCCTGAAGAATTATGGAAATAGAGCACCAAACGCTGCAGTGCAGCACAGGCTCCTCATCTCACCCACCACTCCAGGCACCACTGCTGCCTTTAGAGGTTACAGAGGTCATGGAGAGGATGGGATGCTGGAAGACACTGTTCCAGCCCAGCTGGGAATCTGATGGTCACACCAAAACCAGCCTTTTAATTGCCCTGTCTATCCAATATAGTGCATCTTATTACAGGGATAATAAACACAACACACACATGATTAATCACAGAATCCCAGAATGGTTTGGGTGGGAAGGGAGCTTAAAGATCATCTCGTTCCAACCTTCCACGAGATCAGTTTGCTCCAAGCCCCATCCAACCTGGCCTTAAAACACTTCCAGGGATCCAGGGGCAGGGTAACCTGTGCCAGGGCCTTACTGCCCTCACAGCCAGGAATTCCTTCCCAATATCTCATCTAACCCTGTCTGCCCTCTGGCACTGGGAAGCCATTCCCTGTGTCCTGTCCCTCCATCCCTTGTCCCCAGTCCCTCTCCAGCTCTCCTGGAGCCCCTTTAGGCTCTGCAAGGGGCTCTGAGGTCTCCCTGGATCCTTCCCTTCTCCAGGCTAAACACCTCCAGCACTCTCCGCTTGTCTTTTCTTGTTATTACATTGTTATTATTATTATTCCTAATTTTTCAGCTAGTCCCACCCCCACAGCCAGTAACCCCCCATCCCACCCCTGCAGCAGGACCCTCACCTTCCGCAGCAGCGCCACCATCTCCCTGGACCAGCCCGAGGAGTACTGGACACTGACGGTGCTGAAGAGCTGCACCAGGGACTCCACGGGGTTGGTGGAGTGGATGTCGTACGGCCTCTGGGGAAAGAGCAGAGAGATGAGCAGGAACCCCTGTCGCTCCCGGCGAGCCAGAGGCGCGTCCCGAGGGAGCCCTACCCAGCCCCGCAGCAGCTCGTAGGCCATGACTCCCAGGGACCACCAGTCCACCTCGAAGGAATAGCCCGTCCCGCCGTTCAGGAAGGAGTGGAAAATCTCCGGGGCTGAACACAGAGGGCAAAACGCAACAGGTTAGTCTTTGTTTAGCATTTCAGTGTTTCACGTAAGTCAGCACACAGGGCTCACGGTGATTTTTATTCACAAGTGCCCGAGGGGAGGCTGTGCCAGGCGGGGAGAGCAGCTGGAGCAGCAGCTGTGTGACTGTCTTCACTGGGATGGGGGGGCTGGACAGCACGGGGTGGGAAGGGTGGGATGGGATGGAGTTCATGCTGACAGTGACTCATTCACACTGAGAGCTTCACTTGTCAAAGATTCAGGCTCTGCTGAACAACCTGGGCAGTGCATTAATGCCCTAAACTGACCCAGTGTCAGAATGTGAAACACAGGGGTAAGAGCAGGGATTGTTTCTTACCCATGTAGGGCTTTGTCCCAGCCAATGCAGTCGCTCTCTCACCATCCCTAATTATTGTTGCAATATTAAAATCTGTTAAATGGGCATGACCTTAAATAAAGACACATGTTAAGAAGGAATTAATGGCAGTGCAGTGGCAATCCAGAGTCAGAACAGAATTGTTTCATGAGCTTCTGCCCTCAGACAGGGGAGCACAGGCAGGGGCAGGGCAGGGTCAGACCCCACAGAATGGCCATAACAGATGCCAGAGCTTTCCCAGGATCTGGGCTGGGGTGGTTTTTAAAGAGTAGGGAGCTTTGAGTCTTGATTTTACAGCACACCTGGAGCAAACCAGTAACCTCCAGCAGCTCCAGCATTTGGCATAATTGCTCTGGCCAGAAGCTACAGGAGGGAAGACAACAGGGAAACACCATCACACAACCCCAGAATGGTTTGGGTTGGAAGGGAACTTAAAGACCATCCAGCTCCAAAGCCCTGCCATGGGCAGGAGCAGCAGAAAGGGAGGAGGAGGAATGTGGGGAAAGTGAGGGGGCAACAAGGAGAGGGGCTGCCCTTGGGAGATGCACTGGGATGTCCAGTTAAACGCTGATCAAGTAAAAGTGTGCCTTTCCCACATTTTCCCCAGGTAAAAAGATGCCCAGTACTCAGGATTGTAAAGGATCTGTCCCTGGAATGAAGGAGGGAGCAAAGAGGGGCAGAGTGATCTTACCTTGCTCATCGAGGAGGATGTTGTCTGGTTTTACATCTCTGGGAAAAGAAGGATGGTTACAGCAGATGGAATCTCAGTCAGACCAAGGATGCACTTCAACAACAAAAACCCTGTAACTTTTTATCTATCAAAAGTTAGGAACAAATTAAACAAAAATACCTTAACATGAGTCCCTTTATGATGGACCATAAATATGCTTTTCCTGGGCAACTGGGTGAAAAAATGGGAGCATGGGACTTGTTCAGGCATCATTCCCAAGGAAAATTAACAACATAACACCAGAGATACTTGCATGAAGCCCCAGATGGCTTTGACATCCACTCTGGAAGGTTCAGTCCCAGTGAACATCAGGCTCTCTCTGAGTGCTGGGGGGCAGGACATGGCCAGAGGGTGCCCAGGACCAGCACAGGCAGTGTCACCCACCCCAAAGCAGGTCCCCCCTGTCCTCAGGGCCCCGGGGGTTACCTGTGGATGATGTGCTGGCTCCGCAGGTAATCGAGGGCCAGCGCCATCTCACAGATGTAGAGCTTGACTGTCTCCTCCGTGAACTGAACGTTCTGCTGCAGGTGATAGCGCAGGTCCCCACCCAGGAGCAGGTCCACCACCATGAACATGTCCTCCTCGTCCTGGAAGGAGTACCTGTGCCACCAGCAGTGGGTCAGCAGGGTCACAGACCAAGCCAGGCTTCCCCCCTCTGCTAATCACACAGCTCTGTGAGAACTGCCAACAGTCCCACTACAGGCACAGAATCACAGAGGTGTTTAGGTCAGAAAAGCCCCCTGAGGCCATCGAGTCCAACCATTCCCGCAGCACTGCCAAGGCCACCACTGTCCCCAAGTGCCACATCCACAGGCTGTTACATCCTTCTAGGGACAGGGACACCACCACTGTTTTGGGGGGCTGTGCCAGGGTTGCACAGCCTTTTCCACAAGGAATTCTTTTATACATATCCAACCTAAACACCTGCTGGGTGCAACTTGAGGTCGTTCCCTCTCCTCCTGTCCCTTGTTCCCTGAGAGCAGAGCCAACTCCCCCCAGCTCCCGTCAGGGAATGGAGAGAATTCCAGGCGCCCCCTGAGCCTCCTTTTCTCCAGGCTGAGCTCCCCCAGCTCCCTCAGCCCCTTCCCAGCTCCGTTCCCTTCCCTGGACAGGTTCCAGCCCCTCAGTGTCTCTCTTGTAGTGAGGGCTCAGAACTGAATACACTGCTTTTTGGTGCTCACACCTTCCCAACTAAGCAAGCCCAGCACCAGACACAGGCCTGTTTTCTAACCCACTGTTGCACTAAGCAACACTTCTTGGAAGAGGGGAGTGTCACTCTGTCCCTGTCCCCTCCCAGGGGAGCGGTGCTGTGTCATCACCAGCACAGAGCTCAGGCTTTGCCAGCCACACACTTCAGAGAAACTTCACATTCTCAATTGCAAATAATCTCATAAACCTACTTAAAATATCTCTGCCTATCCTGAAGATGAATTGGAAAACACAACTGCTAATTTAACCAGAAAAACCAGAAAAAGAGATTTATATTTACTGTGGAGTAAACCGCCTCTCTAAATCTGCTGTGGGTCCCGCGGGAGACTGACAGCAGGGGGATACACCACAACAACCCTCATTGTTATATTTGGTGACTGCACTTCCAAGGAAAGAGTATGTGGGATTGTATAATGCTCATGAATCACTCACTTCTGCTCCCATCTTAAATGTAGGTTTATTCTGAAAGTATGAGTCAAAAGGGAAAGATATGCTACGAGAGCAAGTTGTCTCCAGAATTTCATTACTTGTTGGAAAAAGCATTTTCAGTTGCTAAAATACTGAAAAACAATCAGTATTAACTGATTTGGCCACTCTGGTGCAATGGCTCAACAAAACAAATGTGAAGAATTTACTGATCCCTGCCCAGTGCTGCACACTCCTTCCCCAGGCAGGAAGGCTGACAGAGGACAAGTCACCTGGAGCACCCAGCAGTGGGTGACTGCCAAGGACTCACCCCAAACTAACCAACAGCCTTGCTCTACTTTCTAAAACTTGCATATTATTTTTTCCTGCAAAATTCGATAATGACGTACCTGAGCTCGAAAGGAAAATATTTTCTTTGGCCAGTGAACGTGCTGCAAAGCACAGTGAGGTTGCTGGAGGGCTGAGGTGAGGGCTCAGTGTGGCTGTAGGGGAGCCAAGGAGACAGACTGCACGTCCCTTTTTATTGGGACTACCTGGGCAGGATGTGTTTCACAAGCATCACCAGCTCAAGCTATTCGTTAGATTTCAGCCTGATTCAAAGAGGCTTTTTAAAAAATTAACACTAAAACATTGCTCAGTAACAAGGACACTTCTCCCAGTGCACAAACAGCCTAAGCAACTTGAAGAGTCACTATGTGTAGTGATCTGCTGCTGGAAAAGAGCTTTGAGATCCCTTTGTATTACCAGGAGTGTGGCTCTGCCAGCACCCGAGGGCTGGTGGAGGGAAGGGAGCTGCTCACCAGAGATTCACCAGGAAGACGTGCTCGATCTCCTGCAGGATCTCCAGCTCCCTGAAGACGTTGCGCACCTCGTCCCTCTCGATGCACTGCTGCTTGTTCATGTACTTCATGGCGTACATCTTCTCCGTGTCCCTCTTCTGCACGATGCACACCTGCAGGGCCGGGGGACAGTCAGCAGCGAGTTCCACATCCTCATGTGCTGCTTTCCGGGCTGGGACCCCACTGCTCAGCCCCTCATCCCCCTGCCAAACCTCCCTGATCCCTGCCTGGGACCTGTGGGCAGCAGCATCTCAGACTGGGAGGGCACAGGCTCTGCTCCAGCCCCACCAGCCACTCCAGCCACCTTTCCAAAGGGAGTGTTGGTGATGTCCAGGAGCTGCCTCTGCACGGAGACTGGCTTTGGTTCCCTCCCAGCCTCACCTCCCTCCCGCTCACACCTGCTGCCTCCCACCTCAGCAGGTTGGGTTTGGCCTCTGCCAAAGGCTAAATAAGCGATTAAAATGCAAATTAGTTACAAGCACAACAAACACCTGGCCCAGAGGAACAAGGCAGGGGCTCTCCCTGCAGAACAGAGCCTGCTGGGCTGGCACAGGCTCTACACAGCACGGCCTTGGGGGCTCCACTAATGGCACCTTAATTACCAGGTGCCTGGTTGTAACGCAGCTAATTAGCTATCAAGGTAGCTATTTTTAAACGAACTAATGGAACGTCTACATCTGCTGTAATTATGTCTGCCCCCTTTTAATTACGAGACATGTATGTAATTAGGATGTGCTGGATATAATTCCTCTGGCATTTGAGCCATGGCCTGGGCTGGGTGGCCGACCAGGGCTGGCTCCAGGCAGAGAGCAGAGCATGCTCTGATCCTGAGGCAGCAAATCCAGGGAATTTCTGTGGGAGCAAATCCAGGGAATTTCTGTGGGAGCTGCCGAACTCTCCACGTCTCTACAACGCTGCCACTAATAACCACCTGCAAGTGCTAATGGTGCTGGGTATAATATCATCAAGGACACGCTGCGGAGGGGAGGTGACAGAGTAATTGGTGGTTATCATTAGCCTGATAAACCTCCCAATTAGCGACACACAGGAATTACCGGGATTGTTTTGCCGCGTTGTTACAATCACGGTTAGAGCTGAGAATCAGGTGTTGCAGGAACTCTCTGCACACCTCAGGCCTGGCTTTGGGGACACTGGGCAGGTGCAGTGACCTGAGCTGGTTCCTCCAGTGCGTGGGCGGGCAGAGCCCATCAGCTCCAGCTGCCAGGGCCTGTTCAGGTACAGAACCTCAGGAAAAACCTCCTTCGTACAAAATAATAATAATAATGAACAACCCACCACAATGCACCGCCTGCAGGATCCAGCCCCTGCCTGGACCAGCTGGTACATTCAATAACCAGGCAAAAATCACTTATAAACCTTCCAGCAGCAAAGCCATAACAATATCCCTTTAAAACATGGTCATTGCTGTAGAACAGCTCTGAAAACAAACCTCTGGGTAACAGCCACCCAGGCACTGAGCAATATTCTCTTGATGTCAGTTTATTCCACATTATAGCTGTAAACTCATTCGTTTCTAGGTGGTTTGTCTTTTAGGTTGTGACTGGCTGTATCTTCACAGGTATTGCATGTTATATTTGCAGGTATTGAACCTTATGTTGAAGTCATTTGCCTCTTGTTTCTCCACAGTGCAAATGGGAGCCCAGCACAGTAAATGAGAAAATGATGAAAACTTTGTGTACTCTGTAATCGCAACAAATAGTTTTCTGCAATGGAACAGCATCACTTCCATAGAGAACAACACCAGCTCCTGGCACTCTGGAAATTTTTGGTCTCTGATTTTTGAAAAGAACACCAATGTGGGTATCGATGGAGAGGTGCTTCCTGCAGCTGAGCCCTGTGGGGTGTGTGGGGGGCTGTGCCCAGGGGTGGTGTGGGGTTGCCCCAGCCATGCTCCGTCTGTACCATTAACACACCAAGTCACATCACTCCTGGCAGGGGTCTAACTCGGGTCAAACCAACACCAGGGCTGGTGTCAGTGCTGCTCTGCTCGTGTTCAGCCGCAGGCTGGGACCCTTCTTACAGAAATGCACCCATGTGTTTGTGTTCCCCTGAAACATCGGTGCCACAACACCTGTCTTTCCCTTCTTGTGCTTCTCCGTTCCTACACATCTACTTGGTCACAAGTCAAGTGGTTTTTGTCTAAAATCGATCCATTTTCAGGCAGATCTACAATGCAGAAGAACAACACTGCAACAACACCCAAACCTCACCTGAGGGGCCCGTAAGGTCTGAAAATCAGGAGACAAATTTGAGAAGCACAAATGAACTGCAGGCTTTGGAGCAGGAATAGCCAGCACAGCTCTGAACTGCTCCCCTCGTGTCACTTTGGTGGGGGCTCTTCACCAGCACCCAACTCAGCCAGGGAAAACACTAAGAATTTCAAATATCAAATTTAAAGTTTAGAAACCCAAACAAACAAATTAATCCCTCTGGGACTAAATAAGAGTAAGAGTCCTGAGGGACTCACGTTTTTGACCCGTTCACCTTCTACCCCCACCCACTGTCACACACACACCACTACACTCACACAAACCTGACCTGGGGCTAAAGCCTCAGTCCATAACCACCAGGAATGCTCTGGCTCCTCTCATCACTCCCTGGACATCACTCCCAGAGCTGCTGCTCACAGCACTTACTGCTATTTTGCACCCAGTCGTGATGTAAGGTACCATGGAGAAAGTGAACGGGGATTTGGGTGTTTGCTGCAGTTCAGGGGACATGGGAGTTATGTCCTTTTGGGGACGTTTTTTCATTCCAGCTCATTTAGGATATTTTCCCCTATGGTCTCTGTACATTTCCCAGTCCAGCTCCCTCTCTCAGGCAGGCTTTGCCTTTTCTCCTTAAGAAATCCAATAACTTTTTTCCTGCTGATTCTGAAGGAATTCACCAGGCTGAAATCCCCACTCGGAGATGAGAGGTCACTTAATCACTTAACAGCACATTCTGACTTCTCTCAATGTCATTATAAAGGGGCAGCACAAAGGCCAGTGGTTTCCATTCTGGGCAGGATCCATGGAACTGATAAACAGTGGGGATTGCTTGATCTGCACTGCACAAAGACATTTTTCCTGCTGTGTCACCTGAAATGACCCTCATCCTCTGAGGGATGTCACAAACCCACAGGTGACTCAGGGATCTGCCTTCGGGGGCCGAACTGGGAGCGCTGGGTTTTCTTACTGAATTTCTTCCTTTGGCTTCTGCCTTTGGCAGAATGTCCTGTAATCCTTCCACACACAGACACTCTATTGACTTTGGCTCAGAGCCCACAAAGCTGGATTTCACTTGCTTTGTCTTTAGGGCAGAGCCAAGGCAGCACTACACACCTACACCAAACACCTTAATCCTGCTCAGCTGAACACTGCTCTAGACTATCAAAATGATTATTTGCAGTGGTTGCACCTTGCCCACATATATTGATTTCTCCTCCAGCTTCTGCTGACTTCCCTTGGGTATTCACTCCTCCCTGCCTTCCCCAGGATCTGCAGAGCTGATGTTATCCTGGAAAGGATGAAACTTCAAAAGTGAGGCACAAACATGAAGTTGCCTGTGGCACCCAGAAGCATCAGTAGGCTTTGGGGCTGCCTGGGGCAAAGTCTCTGCTACAGAAGGAGCAAGCAGCAGCCTGGGGAAGGATGCTGAGGAAACGGGAGATTTGCAGCCTCAGAAGCAGGAAGGACTAAGTCCTTCATTCTGAAGGACCAAAAGCACTGGGGAGGCATTTGCCATGATGTATAAACAGCTCAAGCTTTGTTTGAGAACCGAGTTCAGTTCTGAACACTAACTTTTACAGCAGAATTTGGAGGTGAAAGAGAAAAAATGTATTAATTTTTGACAGAGCCACGTAAGCACGTGATTACTGCCCCTCTGCTGAGACCTCTGTCTCTGCTGGGCTCGTGGAGAACGTCTGGGGTAAATACCAGTCCCCCCTGTAGGTGCTCAGCAAGGGTCTGAGGCTTTGGAGACAGACTGCNCACCAGTCCCCCCAGTATGGCTGGAGCCCACCTGTAGGTGCTCAGTGAGGGTCTGAGGCTTTGGAGACAGACTGCACAGCCAGGGAAGAGCAGGGAGATCGTGGGCACTGCTTTTGTGAGCTTGGTGAGCAAAGACTAAAGCAGGTGAGAAAGGTTTTACTGCTGAAAGAATAACCTCAATATGACTTTTGACAAATTAATCTCCCTTAGCCAAGCTCTCCTTGGATGGTTCAGCTCCTACATCAAGGCATCACTCACTTCTCACAGAGATTTTGACCTCTGGAAAGCAGCTGTAGGGAAATCCCTGTCACCCAGTGTCCCCAGGATCTTCTGCTTCGCTCTTGTACAAAGAGTTGTAGGCAGAATTGTGCCAAATATTTTTAAAAAACGAAATCATTTAAATTCCCAGCTGCTGTCAGAGGCAGCAAACGGGGATTGTGCTGTTCTGGACACGGTCACAGTGTCACAGCTGCACAGGACACAGAGCCACTTCCCCTGGCATTTAAAAGCATCTTTGTATTATCCTGTATTATGATGGTGCTGATGGCAATTGAAATACAGTCCTTCCCTGGTAATTAACATCTGTGTAACACTGGTAATTAAAAAGTTCATATTAACTCATTCTACAGTTCTCACAAACACTAAGCAAAACCAGATAATAATTTTCTTTTTTTTTTTTTTCAGTCATAGCCAAGACAGCGGAGCTTAAATCTGCCCCCCAGGTGTAACTGCAGTGACATATGACAGGACCAGGGATTCATTAAGAGTAGCTGGACGAAGCTCTGCTGGAAGCATCTCTCCCAGGCACCCCCTGCTCCCCTACAAGGGCAGCATGCTGGTCCCTCCAAGGCGCTCCTCACCCCTGGGTGCTGACCCAGAGCTCGGTGCCACAAGCACCAGGGGATGGGAACACTAAAGGCAGCTGGTATCTGCAGGGCTGGTCCTGGGGAAGGGCCTCCCGGGCAAGGCAGATCCTTTTATCCCTAGTGAGCAATGGGTCTGGTGCCAATCAGGGGGACCTCACAGCACCAGACAACGTCCTGGGCACGGCTGCAGCTGCACACAACCTGTGACACTCACCCCATGCTCTGCTCACCTTTCTGCAACTCTGATCCTGAACAGAAATACCCTTTAAAACAAGCAAACCCTTCACAGCTCGACTGTGCAGCTCATTTAGCCAGGACTGTGTCCCAAAACCAGTTGTGACAGTGTCCCTGGCAGTGTTTCTCCCAGCCTTTGTCTCCAGCACACAAAGACCCATTTGGAAAGAATGGCACATCTGCCACACTGGTCCCCATGCTGTTCCCACGGCCACTGTGGCACAGGGACAGAGCAGCCCGGGTGACACAAACGTGTGAGAGCTGCTGGTCACAAGGACAGTGCTCCTCGGCCTTCCCACAGCTCACAGGCTCATGGGACCACAGAAGGGTTTGGGCTGGGAGGGACCATCTCATTCTACCCCCTGCCATGGGCAGGGACACCTTCCACCATCCCAGGCTGCTCCCACCTGGCCTTGGACACTTCCAGGGGCACCCACAGCTTCTCTGGGCACCCCTCACACGGAAGAATTTTATGCCCAATATCCAATCCCAGCCTCTAAAACTGCAGTGACTGGCAAACAAGTGCAACCCTCAGCAGCCAGGCTCTAAAGACAAGGGTTACCAGCTCAGCAAATCCGCCTTCACAGCTTTAAGGGATGATTTTGTTTCCTGTTCCAAACACCTCACCACATTTCGCTCCTCAAGATACGTATTTTTCATGGAGTCTTATAACTTTACTTTTCCCTCCCAGAAAGCTGTCCCTTTCCCTAAGACTGATGGACTGGTTTGCCAGAACACCATAAATCATTAAAACCTCTTTTATGCAGCACTGCTGTTTGCTGCAGCCAAGTTGTAACAGCAGCTGATGAAACTTTTATTCACAGCAAGCCTGTTGGTGTTTCCAGGTCGTGTCAACACTTCCATTAAAAACCCCTTTCTCAGTTGCTTATGCTAGAGCCAAAATCCTGTTCTGACCCAAAATAACGCCTGCTGTTCACAACAGCACCAGTGTGCTATGTACCAGAGAATCCCAGAATCCCAGACTGGTTTGGATTGGAAGAGACCTTAAGGCCCACCCAGTGCCACCCCTGCCATGGGCAGGGACACCTCCCACTGTCCCAGGCTGCTCCAGCCTGGCCTTGGACACTCCCAGGGATCCAGGGGCAGCTGCAGTATCATCAGCTCAGTTGGCATTTCCCAGTTGGTATCTACTGGGGTGTATTTCCTAATTTCCCCACAAGAAAACATGGAGGAGGATGCAGAATTATCTACAATGTTATCTACAAATGCTGAATCGTATGATTTAATGCAAGTTTAGGTGGTTCAGAGTAAGCATTTCCCTTTCATGTCACGCTGAGAATATAAGGTCCCATCAGACATTGAGCAGATGTTTCTGTAATTGAATTTTGATCTGGGGAATTATTGGACTCGCAGCTCCAAAACATGTGTAGACTTCTTTACCTCAGGAGAGACACTAATCCAAATAAACAAGGAGCAACTGAAGAAATGAGGACAGAGAAAGCTAAGGAACAAAAGGAAAGGGGAGTGTTTTCCTTTGCTTTGGCTTGTCCTGATTCTCTCCCTGTGCCACTTCACTCTGGGCTGTCATCGCCAGCCCAAACCTGACCCTTCACTGGGTGTTAAAACACAAACTGTCACACTGGGGATCAGCCCTGAGCTCAGGCCTGTGGGGCGGCACAGGGTGGATCCCTGGCCCCAAGGACAGGCAGTGCAGAGGTTCCAGAGGGGATGGATCCCTGCTTCCCATCGAGCAGAGAGCAGCGAGGAGGACAAGCCAGGAGATGTGTTCTGGAGCTGTCACACTGCCCACGGAAAGGCTGTTAGGCAGCTACATTTTTGTCTGGCTTTAATCACATGCTCACAGATCTCTGCTGGGCTTTGCTTTTTCAATAATTAAAGGAGAATGAGGAAAACTCAGACCAACCTGCAGGGGTCCCTGAAGACACTGTGACCCATCTTCCTTCTGCCTTCGGGATGGATCCAAACCTGGACCCAGCATTTACTGCAGCTCAGCAGCACTGCACAGATTTACAGGAGGACCTGGAGCCCTGTGCACAACCACAGTAACCAGTGTCTTCTGAACAAACCCTGCAATCTCCTGCTGTGGGTGACACACATTTTGAGTTACATCTTGTGTGTGGAGCTGTCTCTCCTCATGGCCATGACCACATTCTGTGATGGTTTATATCCTGGTCAAACAGGGGAGATGACTTTTTTTACCTGCCTATTTGATAAAACTGGGGAACAGAGGGAAATCTAATTACTTCCCATGAAGAATGGAGGGCTTTATTTAATGTCTGAATGTAAATTGATGTTGAAGCTTTCCCTGATCCCAAGGCAAGAACTCGCTGTGCTATTCTGAAAAGCCTCATCACTCATCAAGATCTGGCCCTGCCGGGCACTGGCATCGAGACCCAAGTGGCCTTAATGTCCTTGTTTGTGCTGCTGCCACAACACACCCCCAGGCACCGAAGTTTCGCTCCTGTGCTGAAGGAAATAAATACAGGTCTGACTTTTCAGCCAAGAAAGGAGACACTCGTCTCACAGTGCAAAACCTTCAGGAGGAATTAATGCCTCTTACAGCCAAATGCTGACTTTTCCCTTGGCAGAAGCTTGCTCCATTGAGCTGGGATTTAGCCCCAGAGTGTACGAAGGGATCAGCCCTGGAGGAGCAGCTGCAGAGGGCTGGGAGATGGAGATGGAGATCCCTTCAGGTGGGGGCACAGGGGCTGTGATAAGCCTGGACACAGACAAACCCCCAGCTCCTCCTGGCTGGTGCTTTCCTCCATCTCTGTCACCTCCCCGGGCACGGCTGGGCAGACGGGTCACCATCACACCGGGGCTGCCTCTGCTCTGTCCCCAGGGAGCCCTCACAACCCTCCCCAGCAAACTCACCACCAGCACTTACTGTGCTGTATTGTGTTACCAGGATAAAGAAATAGGGCACGGATGGGACTCCAACCAGAGTGCTCTGCCCAGGAACACCCTGCAAAGCTTAGAATCAGAGAATTGTGGAACAGTTTGGGTTGGAAGGGACCTTACAGATCATCCTGCTCCACCCCTGCCATGAGCAGGGACACCTCCCACTACCCCAGGCTGCTCCAAGTCCTGCCCAGCCTGGCCTTGCACACTCCCACAGCTTCTCTGGGCACCAATCTTAACCTCTCTGACAAGCCTAAGAATACTAGCAGGGTCTAAAATTTTAGAGCCCAGGGCTGCAGCAGCCTCCCAGACCCCTGTGAGGGGCACAGTCCCACCGTGGGGGGGGTATTTGGTGGCCAAAGCTCCTACCCCCCAACAAACAGCACAGTCCAGCTGGCAGCTGGGAAGGGCAGGGTGGTGCCAGCTCACCTTCAGTGGGGTTTGGTTTAACTGCACCACTTGCTGACTGTGAGCAGAGAAGTGTTTCATACTGCATTGCCCTTTATTGGGAGGAATTTTTAGCACTTACTTTTAAAAAGAATTTTTAGATCAAAAGTAATAACGTGGCACAACAGATCTCACTGCAACTCCACGAGCGAACGACAGGAACAGAAGGAGTCTCGGTGGATTGTGGACGTAAATAGTAACTGAACGGGAGGTGAGAGTGGAAAGCAGAGACACAAAAGGCTTCTGTTTAATAAATACCATTTCTTTCCATGCTTTCTTTAAAAAAAATGTTTTCTGAAGGGAGGTACAATTTCTGATCACACAGATAGAATATAGTTCACAACTGGGACAGGTCAGTAAGAATAAAATAGTACAGAACATTGGAAAGCTGCAAATGTCAAAGTGATTCTGTAGTTACACTTGTATTTCAGAGAACAAAATGGCCAGTTGGGATGAAAATGGAAAGCACTAAACTTAGAATTCATCAATGTTTAACTCCTAATACTTTAATTTTACAGAACTATTGGAAAAGATGGGATTTTGCTATCCACATCACACAATAACCATGTCCAGGACCTTTCAGCAGGTGCCCCTCACCCCAGGCTTGGCCAGCGGCATCACTGATGGAAAGAGTCAGAGAAAAGGGCCCCAAAGCCACTGACAATCACACCCTAACACCTCTGCCACTCCCAAACCCTGCTCTGTATTCCCGGCTGGTTTTCCCAGGCGTCCTTTGCAGTGACAGCCTGAGCAGTTCAACCTTTCCCTCGGCCTCTCATCCACTGCCCCCTTTCCCCAGTGCTGAGAATGGTGCTGAGCACAGAGATACATCAGCAGAGACACAAAAGAGCAGGGACCATGAGAATGGGGCTGTGGGTCCCTCTGACTGCAGCAAAACTCTGTCAAATCCATCTCCACAACACTCACTTCTATTGCCAGTCGTGCACCAGTTGCATCAGTTTCTGTTTGTACTGCTCACATTCCTCCTTTCATTCACTGCGGAGACACAGCAAATCTCAATGGCCTGGCAGTGGTTTGTGGGCAGCTCCTGCCTCCACCACAGACAAACCAGGGCAGAAGTGACCCAGCCTTGCAGCTCCCACAACATTTACATCTGTCTCTAAGCAGGGCAGAGACACTTCACTAGGAAGTCACGTGAACTTCAGAGCCATGAGAGGAAACCTATGAATCAAAGGAGAAAGTGTCCTTCCACAAACAGCACTGCCTGATGGTGCTGAGCAGAGTCACAACAGGGTACACCCCACAATGCTCTGGTCAAACCCAGCCAGGATTTATCATAAATAAACTCTATTTGCTGTATCATGCTGATGTGTTCATCATTTCATAAGAACAGCCAACATTGCTCCTTATCATCCGTGACATTAAGTGGTTTGTAATTGGATTGTCCAACCAGGAGCATTAGCAGAACATCCCAAACTCACAAGCTGCAGCTTCTAAGGACCTTTAGGTGACCTCAGTGTCCAACACAGCTTCAAATCTATTCTTGCCAAAAGCTGCATCTGCCTCTGGAACCTCCCCTCTCTTATCTCCATTCCCGAGCTGCTGGGGGGGTGTGCTATGAAGGCTTTGTCAGAACAAAACCAAGATCCAGACGCTGGGCACATTTCAGGCACTGAGAAGGTGATAATTATCACTAGTGACAAACGGTGGTTTGTTTTTTTCACTTTAAAAACCAGCCACCAAAGGAACACTGACCAGTGGGCCACCCCTCACCCGGCTGCTCCCTCTGGATACCCACACTGCCCTGTGACAGAGCCAAGGCACCCTCACGTCCAGAGCTTCCCAGGGACAGGGATAATGTCCAGCAGGGCCACATGTCCCCAGTCCCTGCCCATGGCTCTGGCAAACCCTCAGCCTCATGTGAGCTCCGGGACTGCAAAGGAAAAACCAAGGGCAAAAAATATCTGTGGTAGTTTAATGCCAAGGGATTACGTTTCCAGCCTTTCTTTTGGGAGGGAAAATCCAACATTTATAAAGCCGGGGAAAAAAGAAAATGGATCAAGCTGGTGTTGATGTCTAAGAGGGATTCAGTTGAGAATAGACTTGAAGGGAATTTTATTTATGTTGCAGCTACTGGGTGGGCATTTGTGACCTTTAGAAAATGGATTAAAGCCTTTCTATACCCAGCTCTGGGCTGTGTGAATTATTAAAGCAACAGAATCATGAAGTTGAAGTACCTGTGCAAAGCAACCCACAGCACAGCCAGCCTTCCCTGGGAGGGTTGGCACGGAGCCTGGCACAGGGAGCAGGACCCCCCGTTCCCCTCTGGAGAAGAGTGAAAGCCAGGCCTCCATGGGCCACTGTCACCCACCCCAGGCGTGCTGCTTCCCTCTGGAAAATTCCAGCTCCTCCGGCTGCTCATTCCAGTCCCAGCCCTGGTTTAATCCTCTATTTCCAACACCACATAAAGACGTAAATCCACGCTGAAAAACTTCAGATCTGTTCTCGTTTCTCCACACCAGTGAAGTGGAAATAATGAATTCCCACAACCCCAACCAGCTCTTTATCTCTTGGAAAAGGCAGCTGGAGAATTGATGGGGAAAACCAGGGAGTAGTTCAGGAGTGAACACCCTCAGCTCCCTCAGGGATGGAATGGGTGGGGACCAACGCCAGGAGAGGTCAGTTATTACCTCGGGAGATGTTGGGATACTGCAACACCGCTGATGCCTTCAGGGATTTCTGGTCTCACCTCATCTCCTGTCAAGCACAGTGAACCCCAGAACACGTTTCCCCTTAAAACAGGGTCACAAACTGCACAAACCCTCCCCTGGCTGCTCAGGAAATGGCACTGCAGCAGCCCACACCTGCCTGGAAAGGAGGCCGTGCTGCAGGAGGAGCACTGTGCTGCGACAAAATGACTGAAAATTAGAAAGTATCACCTCTAATTTGTGTGGGAAATATTACACCCTTGCTAATTGGAGTAAACATGGAACTGAACATGACCTTCATTCAATTAATGGTACCTTAAAGCGGATTAAACTCACCTCTAGGAACCAGAAATTGGTCGTTTATTGCACATACACCAGTCACAGCTCAGGGGCTCTCAGGCTCTTCTAAAGGCACTTCTGAGTTCCTATTTCCCCTGTATTGAGGACCACACAGTGTGTCCTGAGAGGGGCAGGAGGAGAGCACGGAAGGAAATGCTATGCCAAAGCCACCAGAGATGCTGCTCCCGGATCCTGTCAGCACAGGGTCACACAGCACCACAGATTCCATAGTGGCTCATGCCCACTGAGGGTCTGCACCCCCCCACTCGCAGACAGGTGGGACACTGGATCCCAAATACCTCCCTGAACACGGGCACAGAGTGATTAAACCAAACAAAGCAGCACTAACTCGCTCTGAAATTTCGAATACCACCTTCCAGGTAGGTAGTTCTGTGTTTCATGCAATTAAATGCAAGTTGTAAACGACTTGGTAAATGCAAAAAGCTTTTCTTAGTGTCAGGGGAAACTCAGCATATTGACATAATTACCCAGAAAGATGACAGATGAATCATTTCAGCATTTTGTTGAAAGTGTATGCAGAGTTCTGATGCCTGATAGACTGCTACGTGCTAGACTTAACCTTTCTGCAACACAAACAGAGGAGGGAGCAGCCACCAGGAGCAGCCACCAGGAGCAGCTCTCGTCAAAGTCTTCGTACCCTGCGCTGGGATAAGAATGTTTTTATATTTCATTTCATGTCCTCAGCAGAACTGATTTTCCGAGTGCTGCTGCTTGAAAGAATAAAACCTCCTTCCCAGAAAAGTTTAGTTTTGGAACTATGAGTCTTCTCATATCAGCTCAAAAAAACCCGTGAGCTGTTCTTTTTGAAATACTGAGGCAGTGTTTGGTCACAAGACCCTGAGAGTTCCCACTGTCACCGGGAGTGTCCGAGGACACTTTCCTCTGCCCTTTGCTGTATCCTCACAGCACTGCCCCACAGAAGGACCTGAGCTGGTGTTTAATCACTTGCCATCATTTACCAGAAGCCCAGGAATCTGACAGAGCTCTGCTGCCTACTTTCGCCTCTCCTTGCTCAAGGGATGTGGCTGCAAACACGGGTGACTTTTCCAAACCACCCCCTCAGTGACTTGCACGCTGCTGGCAATCCATTTTCATTAGCCCTGGAAGTCCCATGTGGACTTACATCGAGTCCCAGCAGGAATTCACGGGGGTGGATTGTGCCAGAGCAGTGTAATAGATACCTCGGGGTTCGTCAGTTAATTGAGGCTGTAACAAACCACTTGGTTAGCGAGCGGCGCTAATGGCAGCGCTGTGACTCAGTGTCCTGGCTCCTGACTCTGGGAAGGCTGGACTCTACCCACACAGACTGTGCTCAACGCTGACACTACTTCACACATTTTAAGGATTTAAAAAGAGATTTTCAGTAATCAGCAAAAATTTGGGCTCGTCTGGCCCAACAGGTCTCAGGTCTGCTGAGACATTTCTGCTTTAGCGAAGTGCCCAGACATCCAAGTCCAGCAGGTCAGGCTGCTCCCCAGGCCATGGACTGGTGGGACACTGCCTCACTGGGCTGTACTGGGCACAGGGAGAAGGCAAAGGACAGGGCAGGTCACCCTGGTGGCATCAGCGTTTGATCCAAGGGGAACCAGCCAAGATGAGCCAAGTGGAAGGAAGCAGGAGCAAGTACTCAGCTTGTCCTGTGCCCGTTACCAATGTGTGGGAACACTTGTGTCACCCTCTGAGCTGGGCTGGGCTTTTCCACAGGTATGATACCACAAGTTCCACACGATTTCCAAGGCCTTTCCCCTGCCTGAAGCGCCATCCCTGGCACACAGCCCCACACCACAGACTGTCACCTGAGAAGGTGACAACAACCCAGTCCGGTGCTTTCAGGGATCCTCCCTGGGGCTGTTGCTCCTGTCCGTGGGCACAGGTGACTCGGCTGCACTGAGGGACACAGTAAAATACAGGTGACAAAATGACTCCAGAAGCACCAATGCCATGCAGGGACGTGTGTGCTGCACACCCCCCTCCCTCCCAGAGTGAACATCCTGCTGGCACTGCACACCCAGGCTCCAAATGCCACCACAGGAGCAGCAAAGTCACAGGCACTGGGTGACAGCCAGTGAGAAAGGGGATGCGAAAGGACTAACACTAGGAAACCAACCACTAACTGACTTCCAGAGCTATCCAGCTTTTTGATCATCACCTCCCACCTCCTCCCACATGCTTGGCAAAAAAACCTTGTTAAAAATAAACAACAAAACCTCTACAGCATAACTCATTTCTGATTGGGAAAACAGCCCAGGGCTTCAGAGAACCCTGTTGACCACAGTATGGCAGCTCAGTCCATCACCCAGGACAACCTCCAGCACCTTCCTGATTTACTGCCCCCCTCACGACCCAGACACCCCCACAGGAAACAGGAAACAGAATGAATGTTTGCTGTGAAATGGGCACAGTTGTGCTGGTACTTTAAAACACAAGAGTTTCACCAAGATGCCAAGAATTACAGCGATGCCAAATGGCAATAAGGTATTTTCCTAAACATTTTTCCTGTGTCAACTGAGCAGCCGCCATTAAAAAAATATTTTAAAATAGCCCATTTCAGTCCTGTTACTGCTTCAATAACCCATAAGTACATAAGAGCAGGCACCTGACAAACCCCCCAGACCGAGCGCTCCAGCCTACCTTGCCAAAGCTTCCCTTCCCAATCGCCCGGAGAATCTGGAAGTGGTCAAAGTTCACTACAAGGTAAAGAAAAAAAGAATTTAAATTTGTAAATGCTTTACTGCAATGAGCTTGCACTTAAAGGAAACAACCAAGAGCATTGGCCAAGCTTTTATTAGAAGTCTGTCCCTGGGGAAGCTGCAGGACTGTCTCTTCACCTGCTCGAGGGAGCTGGCAGAGGGTTGGGTGAGATTACGAAGTAAGTGGTTTAGCACAAGTTAAAACGCAGCTGGGACCTGTGTGGATCCAGGAGGGGTCTCACAGGGCTCATGGAGCAGAGCAGGGAGCACCAGCCCCTGCCCCACACTCACCTGACACCCCACACTCCACATCCCCACACCCAAGAAACACCAACAAACGACTGTGCAGCTGTAACAAACACCTCACCACTGCCTCGACCAGCAGCTGCTGCAAACAAAACAATTGTTTACTGAAGTGCTGCTGTGATCTAACTTAGAATCAGCCTTAAATAAAGCAGACAAGGTAAGGAGGAGCTCGCCGGTGGATTGAGCTGCACCTGCTCGGGTACATCTTACAGTTCTGCCATGAGACCCCCAGTGTGGGGGACCCCCAGGGTTCCTCCCCAGGTGTCTGGACAGAGAGAAATGTTTGCCATGGGCTCGGGGGTCTGCACTGTGAATGATGCACAGGAGTGAGCACTGACCCTTTGTTTGACCAACCGCAGAGACCAAAACCACACAGGAAGAGTGGGAGCAAAGAACTCACTATAAATATTACCAGTCCCACTCCCAGATCTTAAATAAATGCACATCTGCCATCTCTGAGGATGAATCAAGAACCCACACATGCCCATGGAGTTCCTATTACCCTTTTGTGCCTGGCTTGCATCCAAAATATTGTTATTGTCTCTTTTGTGGGACATTTTCTGCAGGAGAGCTCAGAAAACTTTGCCAAATGAAATTGAAAACAGAACCTGGGCCAGTTCCTACTACTTATCTCCCCACACTCCCAGTCCACTGCACCAGCAACACGGCAGGGCAGATGCACCACAACTGGTGCCTGTCGAGCTGCCTTAGCTGACCTGGTGGTGGTCAGTCAAAAGTTGGACTCGGTGACCTTGGAGGTCTTTCCCAACCTTCATGATTCCACGATTTCCCGCAGGTTCCTCCAGGAGACTCCACGACAGACCCCATGGGAACACCAGCGCTCCCCATCCCTCTGAGGGCCTCCCCTGGCTCAGCTCCACGGATGGGACGTCACCTCCTCATCACCCTCATCCCTTCTCCGTGGGCAAACAGCTTTCCATTTAACCAGAAGTTCACTGAGGGTTGTCCCACCACCCCTGTCAGAGGGGCTGCAGCGAGCACTGCAAAGCCACAGCTACAGCTTCCTCATCAATATTCTGTTTGAAATCTCCTGGCTGCAGCACTGGGGGCAACAGATCAAATGTTTTCCATTGATTGACCTTCTGTCTCTAAGAAGCACTTCCAAGAGGACACCCAGCTCCAGGGAGCCCCTTTGAAGGGCAGCATTTCCTTGGCAATTAAACCACATGCAAGTGCTGATGATCTGCCATCGCTCCAGGACAGCTTTTGACAATTCCTTATTATAATGTTTGGAATATTGTGTAGAAAAGCATTGCCACGGAGAAAACAAACCTCAAAGTGTCATTTCCATGTATCCATGACTACAACTGATCTGGGAAGCCTGCTCAAGTCAGCAGGCAGGAAACAAACCCAGATATGAATATTCACCAGGCCCTTGAACTTATCAGCAGAGATGTCACTTCTAATAAATTAATACACAGCTCTGCTGATGGGAGTTCAGATGATGTTAGTGACCAGGCACTGACTGGTTTTCCATTTCCAGCATTTTCTGCAGGATCCAGTCAGCAATCTGACAACTCTGTGTAAGTGAGCAATTCCATAAGCCCGTGATCCCGTTCAAGGAAAAGCAAACCTCGACGTTTGAGGAGGAAAATCATAGTAGCAGCGTGTTGCCTTTTGTGCACAACGCTCTGGGTCTCTAAAAATGACAAGTTATCACCACAGAGTATGTGATTATTCCTAAAATAGAACTGCCAACCTGCCTGGAACAATCCCATGTGCTCCAGAGGCCGCGCTCCGTGAGCTGGCGGCACAAAGCTGTAGGTGACGATCTGGGGGTGACTGGGACAGGACTGAGTCACAGACACCAGTGCAGGAGGTGACAGCTGTTCCCTGCTCACCCGCTGCTGGCACTGCTCATGGCACGGCTCTGACAGCCACAATCTGGAGGCACAGAGATGGGTTTGGCTCGGGGATGAACCGGAGGAACCCACGAGCGCAGGACAGGCCCTGAGCCCCTGGGATGCTGCAGGAAGCGTTTCTTTACCCAGAGGATGTACCTGGAGATGTGCCCCAGCCTGTCAGTGCTCAGGAGCACTGGGACAATGCCCTGAGCACTGTGCTTTAGTTTATGGGCAGCCCCGAAGCATCGGGCACCCAACTAGAGGACCCCTGCAGGTCCTTTATAACTGAAATATTCTATTTTTCTGTTCCGTTCCGTTCCAAATCCATCTGCAATGTGCCAGGACACACGGTCACACCCCGGCCCAGCTCCATCTGCTGTGCTGCCAGGTCCCCAGGGGTATTTCCTCAGCTCCTCACAGGAACACGACACTAACTGTCCCGATTGTCCCCCTTGACTCCTCCAGCAGATCGTTATCAATTCAGCACCTTCACAGGAGAGTGGAACTGTGGGACATGAGAACAACAGACACACTTCCCTGTCCCTGGCACCAAGTGACAAACCAGGACCCACAAATAAAGATAACTAGCGTGACCTGGCTTTGCTCAGTGTTCTCCAGGCCCAGCGGGATGGCATCATTCCCTGGGGGATGGCAGCATTCCCTGTGCCTGGGGGACGTCCCCAAAGCTCCCAGAGCCCAGCCCTGCCCACTGCACAAGGCAGTGCCAGGTGCTGCTCTGACATCTCTGTAATTAAGATCTCTTTGCAGTCACAGTGGGACAAAGCCAGCCGGATGCACGGCCTCCATTTGCCAGGGGAATAAAGAGAGAAACGTGCTGTTCCTTCTTTCTTTATACAGAAGGATGTGAGATGCAAAAAAAAAAATGAGGGTAATGAATGTTTTCATTATTTTTTGCTATTTGTTCTGCATTTACTCACAAGATATCTAAGTCTGTCAAGATGAAACTACCACAAAACTTCAGACACACCTGGGCAAGGCTCAACATCAGGACTCGGTATTAATGTCCAACAGTTGGAGCACAACGTAGTAGGATGCAATGAGTAAACTCAGCCTCTAACACCCTCAAACCTGAGGAAACCAGCAAATTAAAAATCACATTTCAACAACTGAATCAGCTTTTTACTCTCTATATGCATGTTTGCCAGCCTCATCAACAACCACCAGGACATTCAACCCCAAGAATGATTCTCTTCAGCACTAAAGACCTAAGAAATTATTCTCTGAGTCTTGCAACAGCAAATGGGTCAGGGTAGTGTGACATCATCTACTTTCTATCAATGTATTTCTGTATATTGGCATAATTAATAGCACTTGTCTACCTATTGTATCACTGCAAGGTATCTTGGACGAAGCACCCCAGTAATTGATGGAGAAACATTAAATTGTGGCCACAGGAACCACAATATTTCTGCCACAGAACACCAGGAGTTTCATCTGGCAGGAAGGAGAGTTCCATCTTCGATCCCAAAGCCATCACACACGTGGACTGAGGCAGGAGGGTGAGGCCACCCCTGGGCAGGGATGGAGGGGGCAGAGGTGGGGACCTACAGAGGGGAATGTGGGGAAAGACAGTCCTGGAATACAAGGCATCCCATTTTCTCTAACCAGAGGGTTCATGCAGTGCAGGAAACCACTGCTTTCCTTTCTGTCCCTAGAGAAAGCCCAGGCAGAACATTCACTCCCCAACATCTCAGGCTGGTCTGTTCCGCCTATTCACATCCACAGCGAAGATTACATGGGTGAGGAAAATGGAAATACAGTGTAACATGACTGTCAGGAACCTCAGGTGAGCATTAACTACCCAGGAATCCAGGCAATGCTGGCAGATAATGAAAGAAATTAAAGGTACAATGCCAGCCCATTGCTATAAATGAACCCCTTTGAAACCACGGATTCAAACACACTATTAGGAAACAACTCAAAGTCGTGTAAAAACAGCGAGTTATTGTATAATTAAAAATGCATCTCTGGGACTCCGTGAGGAATCAAATGCACCATGCAAAGCAACTGCTAAGTCAGCTTTGGAATAGTGGGTTATTGATATTGGGTACAAAAATGTTTGGATTGGCCAGAAATCATTCCTAATTAGTGAGAGAACGCCAGGAGCCCTTCCAGAGGAGCGCGAGGAGTTTATCTGATCTCCACCACCAGCTCAGGAGGCACCAGAGATCGAGAAGGAAACCCCACCCAGCCCCTCGTCCCGTGTGCTCCCTGTGCTGGACAGGTGCTATTTCCACTAGAAAATTCCATGTGACTGTGCAACAGCAACCCAGGGAGGCCAAGGAGTCACTCCTTCATCCATCTGAGCCCTGGCTGGCGCAGATTAACCAGCACGAAATGAGTTCTCCGTGGCCTGGTGCAAAGCCCTGGAGATGAGGATGGGGATGTCACACACACACAGAGAGCTCTCACAGCCCCCCTGGAGCTGGGGGGAGGCTCTGGGGCAGCCCCCCACTTTTACAGCTTAGAAAATTTTCTTTCAAGGAACTAGAACTGATTTACAGAGAAAAAAAAATTAAAGGGCCTTTCTAGAACATGTTTACAGTGGAATGTTGGCAATAAACAGCAGCTGGATGTTACTTAATGTCTCTGCAGCGTGTGTTAGAAGTGATAAATGGGGGAGTTTAGGTGCCTGAGGGAAGACTGAGGCTGCACCGTGCTCAGGGTTCGGCTGGGACTGCTCAAACCCCCAAAGTGAACACAAAGCACCTTGGTGAAGCCAAGCAGTTCCAGACAAATTGATTCCAACAAGGCTTGTAAAGCTGGCTGGAGCGGGACACTGGAGTTAATTTCTCTGTTTATTTGTTTATAACCTGCAAAAGTGTCTCTTCTGGAATGTTTTCAAAACTGTCCCGACATCACTTTTCGGCACAATTAGGTCTCCTCTGCAGTTTAATTTTCAAAGGTAAAAAGAATAAATAGCTACATCAAATTAAATATTTGACCCCAAATCAAGTTTTAATTTCTCCTCTGAAAAATCTGAATTTCAGCTAAAATGCCCAACCTGGGTATTTTTCACCCATGCTGCTGCAGCTCCAGCCCCACTCTCAGCTCCTTGCCCAGCTCTGCACCCCAACTGCACAGCCCTGCCCAGCACCCACCCCTGTCTTTGCCATTTCCCTCCCAAAGTGAAAGCTGGTGACTGGGTTTGTCAGACTGGGTTCACTCCCATCCCTGGGAAAACATCCGCAGCTTCTGCACCTTCTGCAGGTTCCGGCTCTGCAGTCCCGGGGTTTGCTGAGCAACCCCAGCTTAAATACAATTAAGGAACTCTCACAGGGATGGAGAAGCCTTTAGTAATCAGAAATAAAACCCAGCCAGTAAAGACATGCACTGTTTCCAGGAAGAAACTCATCACTACCCTTCCAGCCCTCCCCAGCTCTATCAGACAACTGCTGATAACATCTCCTGAAGCCAAAGTCCACAGGGGACTCCTGTGAAGCAGAAAGCTCAAGAAGCGAGAAATGAAGGAAACATTTTAGAGGTCTGTAATAAAATCGAGGATGTGGAAGTTCAAGAAGCATTTTCAAAATTAAATTAAGAGGCAAATTACAGAGATGGGTCATAAACTCCCAGGATCCCAGACTGGTTTGGTTGGAAGGGACTTTAATTCCCATCCAGGGCCACCCCCTGCCATGGGCAGGGACACCTCCCACTGTCCCAGGCTGCTCCAACCTGGCCTTGGACACTCCCAGGGATCCAGGGGCAGCCACAGCTTCTCTGGGCACCCTGTGCCAGGGCCTCCCCACCCTCCCAGCCAGGAATTCCTTCCCAATATCCCGTCTAAATCTAACCTCTGGCAGTCTATTCTTTTGACATCAAAGAAAGTGATTTAATTAGGAACCCTTCTGATGAAGGATCTTCTCCCTCTTTCTGGGGTGTGTGCAGAGCCTCATGGGAGCCCAGTTCAAAGGCTCATGTCCTTAAACACAACTCCAATAAACTCTTTTATCAAGACAGAGGTTATGTTACCACAGCCCGTTCAAAGAAGTCCTCCCTTAACTACAAGGAGAACATCCTGGGATTTTGGTATCAGCTGGAACACCTGGAATGGGACTTCCCGACTCCTCGGCGCTGCAACAGCACCACAGCCACTCCTTCATCCCAGCCACCCTCACCAGACCTGCTGCCTCATAAAATATGGATACTGCAGCATTCCCCAGCCTCCACACTGGAGAAGGAAACCTTCCCTGCACCCTGGAGCTGCAGCTGAGCTGTAAAATATTTAAGGCCATCCAGCAATGCCGGATGAGTTCTGCAGGCGGGACACCAGCGGGGCTGGCAGCTGAGCTGATGGAAACCCAGATTTAGGAGGGAGGAGGATGTGCCTGAAGGGCTGCTGGAGCTGGAGCGTCTGGATTCCCGTCCTGAGGACACCACCACCTTTCCCCTGTGACAGAGAGGTCCTGCAGCCAGGAGGGCCAGAACAGGCTGGTCCCACAGCAGCCTCTCCCACAGCTGGCTTTTCCTTTGGCAGCCAGTGTGAGGGGGGATGGATTCCCCAAGAGGGAAGGGAAAGATCAGCATTCCACAGCCAAAAACCCCTGGCAGGGAGCTGCCAGGCAGAAGGTGCACAAGGCAAGGAGCTCTGCTGGCTTCTCTGAGAAAGACACGGAGCAAAGTAATTAATGGCAGGTTTTACTGCTCCGTGGGGAAGCAGTTCCACCAACCCCAATTAATTGCCTGGTTTGAAGTTTGCAGAAGGCTCAGCACCGGAAGACAGGAGTGTGGGCCCCTCCATCTGTTCTGAGCCCTGGGCTCCATCCTGCCCAGGGGCAGGGAAAGCTCAGCTTTAGTGCTCAAGACAAGGTTTAGTGCTGTCCGTGCCAGTGAATCTCACCTCACCTGGGTGAGGCTCAGCTGTGCCCTCCTGGCACTGTTCTAAAGCACAAACCACCCTTCAGTCCTGTCTAATCCATCAAGGACAGATTTGTCTCACATTTTTGGCACGATAAAGAGTTCCACTGAGTGTCCCCAACTTCCAGTGTAAAAAATACAGGGTTTATATCAGAAATAAATCTGCTTACTCCCATAGGCAGCTCACCCTGTACAAGGGAAACCCTGAAACAAGTTAATTCTTTAAATCATTTCAATCCACAGTTTAAACAGAAGTTGATCCGTGCCAAAGCCACCCCTGAGGGTCTTACACTACAAACCACTCCTCATCCTCAGTCCACCTGTGCCTTGAGGATGGGACCAGCCTCAGTCTTGGGTCTTCTCTCAGTAGGAATCTTCCCTGAGTCAACTCACAGGACTTAAAGGGTGCGAAGTTGCTGCTGCTGTCCTGCCCAGGAGTGGGTTTTGCTCCGAAAGCACAGCACCTTTCCATGCTCCAGCCTCTCCTCTATGTTAATCATTTCAAAGTTGCTAAATTATTCACTGCTCAGAAAATACATTTTCATTTCTTAGAGCTGGCAGCCGAGGATGACTTACAGAAATAGGTCATGCTCATCCCATAGAAGAATTACCATACACTTCATGTGCTCCCCCCTCCCCACTTTCCATTTTTAAGCTCTGCTCCACGTGAGGACGGGCCAAATTTAAACCGTCTGCATTTTTCATCCTGCTCCCACCGTCTCCACCATGTGCCCTGGTGTTCCATTTTTAATAAGCTGCACCCAGTGACAAAGTTAACAGACTGACTCCTGCCTGGTGTTCGCACAGACCCAAGCAAAGCTTTAATGGGAACTGCTATGGGAACAATCCCAGTTTTCCAGTGCCGCTACCTTGGCTTGGAAAAACTCCATCCACCGCCCTTGGCCACGCAGGGTTTGGATCTGCCTTGGGAGGGGGAGCAGGTCATCGTTTTCCTTCTTTCCATTTTTTTTACCTAAACACCCAAAAAACCCCTGATTTTAACATGTTGTTAAAAAAAACCCCAAAAATCACACCACCAACAAAAAGTCCCAAGACTTTTTTGCTTGCATATTGAATTTTGTTTTTCTTGACATTTCTAAATGAGAGGCAGTTTGTTGAGGCCTTTTCCCAGCAAGCTGTCAGGCAGAATGTGCCCAGGCTGCTGCTGTCTGCTGGGTCCACAGCAATTCTCCTTACTGGGAACCAGGAACAAGGGCCCTGCTCGGGCTTTGTGCTCCTGCTTTGGACGGGCAGAGGTGGCACGTGCCAGAGCAGCAGCAGAGAGAAGAGGTACATGAACCCTTGCTTGGGAATTCTAAGGTCCAAATTCAACTCTGCACATGCCAGCGGCAGAGCCTGAGGATATTCTGGCCCCACAGAGTTCACAGGAGGCTTTTCTTAGAGACAAGGACTCTCCCAGTAAGGCTCTGGGAGGTGCCAGCTGCTCAGTTGGGTGAAGCCCCAGGGACCTGCCTGAAGCCAGAGCCAGTGACACAGCTCAGCACCCTTCAGTGGGGTCCACAGCCCCCAGCCCAGGCCGGTCCCTCCGTGGTGACTCGTCTCCGGGATCCTGTTTGTTTGTGATTCAGGCCAAGTGAGAGGGATGCTGCTCACGGATTGCAGCTGCCCTGCCATATGCAGGGGATTAATTACTGCATCGTTTGTTCCCGTGGCAGGTCGAAGCAATCATTACCGACTCAGGAACTCGAGTGCTAATAATAGTATTGCTCCCCATCGTATTCCAGCGCTCAGCTCGTTCCGATTGTTGGGCTCAATAACAGCTTGCACTAATTCCTACCAACTTTTAACACCCATATACTGAGAAATGCAGAGTTCACTCTGAAATGGCACAACTTCTGATTCACAGCAGGATTAACTCTTCATGCTTTAAACTTAATTATGTGCAGTCAGGTGGGTCTTGATGTTCCTTCCTCTTTAGCTAAACCCAACCGCACAGGCTTAATGATTCTGGTGTACATTCACTGACAGAGTTAATTAGGAGTCCTGGGGGGCCGAGTGCAACTTTTTCAGTGTTGTCTAAACTGAAAACAAAATGTTCCAGAAGCCACGCTGTGCAGCCCAGGCTCAGCGAGACAACTCACTCCTGTGAGTCTGCAGCAACCCCACGATGTTTGCTGAGGAACAGGAAAATTGCTCAGAAAAGTGCTGCTCACAGGATCGGGGTGATTAAGGATGGAAAAGCCTCTGAGAACATCAAATCCAACCATCCCCAGCACTGCCAAGGTCACCACTGACTCATGTCCTCAGGTGCCACATCCACAGGGCTGTGAAACCCCTCCAGGGATGGGGATCCAGCCCTGCCCTGGGCAGCTGTGCCAGGGCTGCACAGCCCTTTCCACAAAGGAATTTTCCCTGAGACCCAATCCAAAATCTTCCTGTTTCAGTGGGTGCCCCCAGAGCTTATGTGGGCACCTATAACACAGGCTCCAGCTCTGAGGTATAAACCCCAGAAGCCCTCCTGCCAGCTGATGGGGACATCTCAGCAGAGATCCTGTAGGATCTCATCCTCTGGGATGCCCAGACCTCAGGGAGATCTCACAGGCCTGTTCCACACCAGGTGCCCCAACACAAAGGTGTTGGCCCCTGCCAGCATGAGATGTGCCCAGAGCTGCTGCCATCAATGCTGGGTGTCACAGGGAAAACCAAACCAGGGGTATTAGAACAAGTCTGGAATAGTGAAACGCCCTGGGAATAACAGCCAACTATAAGGATCCTCTTAATGCTGGGAGTGGATATGTGACTACACAATATTACCTAATACAGACATGAATATTTACATTGAAGCAGCAGTGAAGTGTGACCCAGTAAGCATTAGGACACCCACTATATTCTATAGATCCTATAGTGACTTAGACCTCACATAGCAGAAAAACAATCCCAGTATCCAATACAGCTTTTCAGCCAAATAAATACTGGTGCAACAATGCTGGGCCATGTCTGATGCCAAAGGAAACCTGCCTGGCCACCCTATATCCCTGACTGAAATTCGCCCAACTTATCTTAACAAATACAGTTGTGCAATTTTATTTCAGGGGGCAAAGGAATCACTTCTCTGCCCAGGATGGCCGTGCCCAGGTGGGATGGACCCACCATGGACCACCACATCCCAGGGGAGAGGGGCTGCCCCAACACCGTGGGACCTGGACTGCTGCCCACCAGGGCCCTCCTCCCAGCCCACGGGGCAGGGAAACCAGGGCAAAGCCAAACTGAAGATGTGTCAGGGAAAAGCCACGGCCCGTGTAGCAATGACAGACAAGGCACTCGTGCCATCTGGAGCTGAGGGTCCCTAGCACGTCACCACGATTTATCTCCCGGATTACACGGCTGCTGATGCGCTGGATCTGCAGCAGCTCCTCCCATGGTGCTGTCCCTGTGTGGCAGCTGCACACTGTAACTTAGAGACACCCAGAGAAGCCGAGGCAGCCCGGGCAGGGGAAGCCTTGGGGCCTGCCCGGGGCTGACATCCCTCTCCCAGCACAGCCTGACCCATCCTCGTTACAACCCAGCCAGATCAATTAAGCACAACACTGTAAACCCAGTTTCTCACTCTCCAGCCCTTGCAGGGAGGCAGGAACCCAGTCTGCCCACCGGGACAGCCCACGGCACAGCCACACCAGACTCACACCCAGGAACTGGAGAAACCCCAAAGCCAGCATCTAACTGATGCCAGAAGCACTGGAGTGAACAGACAAAGGAACAATCTCCTGTGAAGTGTCATAAATATAACTTTGAAATATCCAAAATGCCAATGAAGTCCTGCCTTTGCTCAAAATAATGCAATTCCTCCCAAGAAAAAAAAAGGGGGGGAGACAATCTCAGCAAGCAGATGGGGGCAACTTTGGGGGCTACTCCTACCATTAAAATCTTCTCCACCGAGGGAAGGTGATGAACCATCCCCTCACCTGCCTGTGGCACCAGATCCCTCCTGCATCTCCTGGTACTCTGGTTTCCCCACGGCTGAGCCACATCTCCTGTCGTGCCCTTCATGCAAGCACTGCACCATGAACAGCACTGAGAGTTATCAAATTCAACAAATTTCTGATAGAGTGTACAGTCAATTGAATGAAATCAAAACCTTTCCCTTCTCTCAGCCTCTGTTTTCACACTTGACATCTTGAGCACTTTCCAGTTAGATTTAATGAACAGAAAGTGTTCTCTCCTTATTCCCTAAAGGCAAATACTACTTTTCTACCTCCTGGGGAAAAAAAAAAATTGCTCAAAATCTGCTTCCTTGTGATAAAGAATCAGAAAGACTAAATGTTTCCTAAATTAGCTTACTCGTATCCAGAAATAGTCAAAGAGTCACTATAAAGGATAGTATATATCTCCATATAATGCAGAAAATGTGCATTCACACCGTAGCCGATCTCTGGGAGGAAGGGATTTGTTGCCAGGGGAGGGGCCAAATCTCCTGCCCCTGGTATGGATGGAGATCCAGCGTGTGACAGGAACACAGACACACCTTACTGGTGTGAAGACACAACCTGCCTTGTCCCTTCCAGCTCCAACACCAGTGCCCCACCACAGCTCGTGGGGTCATGGGGAAAAAATGGGTAGAGAAAGTTCTGCATTTCCAAAAATCCCCCGTTTTTTCCTGCCTTTCCCTCCCCTTTGTGTGCTGCTTTTCCAGGAGATGCTGAAGCCGTTACCCTGGAGCAGAGGAGTGCAGGATGAAGCCTGTCAGTGCTGCCCCAGTCACAGCTGTACCAGTGTGTGGCTTAGGAAGGAAGGGGAAACTCTACAGAAATAGCCCCATTCTAGATCTGAGGCTGGTCCCAGCATTGCTCCAAGCAGAGGAGAACCTCAGTGCCCTGAGTCCTTGTGACCTTCTCGGGCAGGGCCAAGCCCAGCAGAGCAGAGCCAGCTCATGCCCCCAGAGAGACCCCAGTCCCCCCCAGAGCAGCATTTCAGCCTTTCTCTGCCAGCAGCTCGGCTGTCTCAGTACCTGCTTGGCATTGCCACGGAGCATCTCCAAGGGTAACGGCACCAAGCGCTGCCACTGAATCATCCCCAGACAGGAACCTCTCCCCAAAGGCCCTTCCCCGCTGCTCCCAGCAAGCCGAGGCTGACTTTGCATAGACGTGGGCATTTGTTTTTCCTTCGGCAATTGCCGTGCTGATGGCTGGCTGACTCCACTGGCTCCGGCGGGAGCGGGGGAGCCCCGATGCAGCTGCTGCCACATCCCTGGTGCGGGAGGAGACGCAGGTCCAGCCAGTGCCTGGGGATTTTTTAATGACTATGTAATTTACAATATTGAACAAAATATGGAATAAATACCCCTTGTCACTATCCAGTGCTACAGCTTCTCCTAAGCCTGCAATTACTTACAGAAGCCTCTTGCTAATGTACAGATCTCCCACAGATTTTCCCTCAGTGGGTTCAGGCTGGAGCTGACGACTGTCGGGAGTTGATTTCAGCCCGTTTATCCTCCAGTTTGGTCTATCCCACGGACGAGGAGATGAAATGAATGACATGTCCTGTGTGTTTATTAAAAGCCCTCCACGAGCTCCAGAGCAGGCTGGTGTGGCTGTGCCAGTCACGCAGCCCACGGTCCCCTCCAGCGATGGCCAACAAGGAGAAGGCAAAGGGAAGGGAACAGCTCAGCTCCCGAGGGGAAAATGGGGAATGGTACCTGAGCCAGGTACTGCAGAGCTCCACCCTGCCCAGCCCTGGGGACCCTGAGTGCCCCTGAGTGTCCCCTGAGTGTCCCCAGCTCACACACCTCACAGCATCAGGAATCTCCACCCTGGTGGCCCAGTCACTGCCTCAGTCACACCCTGCATTCCCAAGATGCCCGAGCCCAGGTGACACCAGGAGGGTTTCCAACACCTCTCCAGCAGTGCACAGCCACACCACGTGTGCCACCAGCCACAGGGCAGGACACCACTTGTGCCGCTGCCTGGGACACATTCCAGTTTGCATCTTTAAACATAACGTGGTTTTTTTCATGTCTTCTGGGCAAGAACTACTCAAAATGCATTAATGTCTTGCTCTGTTAACAAAGAAACTATGGCAACACACACAGAGCTGCCAAGAGAATTACTGAAACAAGGTTTAATAGTTAATAAGCAGCCAGATGATGTCAGACTCATCTATTAAGACCAGTTTATATCTGCCTATTAGAACTTAATGTCCCAGAAAGTTGGGTTGGCCGGGATTAAATAGTCTTCCTTTTAGCCCAATTATCAGTAATAAAGCCAATTTTCTAAAGAATAGGGTAGAGTTATCCAAAATGTGGCCAGACCAAGCCTGCATTTCATAGCAGGACTATAATGTTCCTTTTGTTAAGGAGCAATTTTCTAGATGTCAGAGATGTGCATCAAAATTTAATGTGTGTGTGTGTGTGTGGTATGGAAATGGCAATTGCAGCACACATCCTGCCAGGCAGCACATGCAGAGGAAACCAAAGGCTTTTATTCCCATTTACTCCAGTGCATTTCTGAGAGTGCTGAAATTCTTTTTCCTTCTAATTGAGGCGATCAAGAATTCTTAAGGAATAATTTTCAGTGAAAATTAGTTTCTAAAATGGAGCAATAAATATTTTATGGAAAAGCATTAAGTCACAGATACACTGGCACAGGGTTTTGTTTACCTGGCTGAGCACGTCCACCTTGAGGAGACCCTGTGGTCCCCATAGCTCTGCATGGCCAGAAACCCTATTAATTACAGTTCAGGGGTCATTAGGGACTGCTGATGAAACACTCTGACACAGGGAGTCTGTAACCAACTCCATGAGAGACCCAGAGATGTGAACCAACACACATCTCACCATCAGCCCAGGTCATGGGCTTTGGCCAGCATCACCTCAGAACCAGTTCAGAATAGCAGTGTTTGTATAGAATGCAGGATGCATCAAACATAAACAAACTGAAATAATTTAACAGATTGCCAGTGGATGCAAGCTCAAAAACTGCCATAAATCTGTCTCAGTGAATCCCTGACTGTATTACTGGGGTATCACAATAATGGTTACTGGAGTTTCGAAGCCCGGTGAGGTTCCTACCAAGCCAGAGCTGAAGGGGATTGTGGATACAAAGTGAGCTCAGACCCTCCCGGGGGCAGCTGCTCCTCTGTGCCCTCCCTGGTGACAGGCCAGGCACTGTGAGCACCACTCCCTGCCCCAGCAGGTCAGCAACCTTGTCCCCTTCCATGGAAAAAGTGTTCCCTCCCTCCCTCTGGCACCAGACCAAAGGCCAGCCTGGTCACAGCATCTGCCCACAGTCCCTCCCTGAGCCTTGTCAAGGCTTCACTAAGGATCCAACCCCTCCAGTTCCAGGCACAGCTCCTGTTCTTGCAGAGCTGCTCCCTGACCAGTTTCCTCCCAGTCCCCACCACTGGAGACACCTCACTGGCAGGAGCATCCCTCAGACTGCCTGACACTCCACTCTGTCTCACTCTATTCTTAGCAACTCTCAGCTCACCCATCCTTTAAATCATCTCATCTCTGGCCTACTGCATCTTCTGCAACTTCCCTTCATTTCAGCCTCCAGTGCTGCTTCCCCTGAAATCAATCAGAAACTCTCAGTGCTTTCAGAAGGAAAGACAGGATGTTATTTCTGGACAGTTCCTGGCTCTCTCCTGAGTATGTCTGACTCCTTCTGCTCCCCTTACGCTCAATGCAAAATTAAAATCTCTGGCAACAACCTCCTTCTCTACTTCCCAAAGCTTTCTGTACCATCCACCTCCAACCACGGCATCCAGCACCTGAACTGCAGCTGAGCCCAGAGGAGCTCTGGGTTCATGGGACAGCCCACGGACAGCACAGGAGCATCCCTGGTGCCTCAGGAACACAGAGGGCAGGATTTAATGGTATTTCTCATGTGTACACAACCTCTCTGTAAAGAAAAACATTAAATGGCTTTAAAAAGCTGAGCCCTTCATGTGAACATCACGGGAGGGATACGGAAACGTTCTCTTCTCTGTGAAGTGAACAGCTGAGTAACTCGTACCAGATGGACCATATTTGGATCTCTCATAAATACAACATTCCCCATTTGGAATAAAATGAGGGGAGCAGCTGTCCATTGTCCCCACTCGGAGGGGTTTTGTTCATTAAATAAGCAGAAGCTAAGTGGCTGTGAAGGAGAATCACAGAATCATTGAGGTTGGAAAATCCCTCCCAACCCCGGGTTGTGCCCCATCCCCACCTTGTCCCTGAGGGACACGGCCACTCCTGCCTTGGGCACCTCCAGGGATGGGCACTCCAACCCTCCCTGGGCAGCCCCTGCCAAGGCCTGACCTCCCTTTCCAGGGAGAAATTCCTCCTCAGCTCCAACCTGAGCCTCCCCTGGCACAGCCTGAGCCTGTCTCCTCTCGTCCTGTCACAGATCACCAGGCAATGCAAGCACAAAAAATACCATAAATCTGTGCCAGTGAATCCACAACCCTCTACTACCCTGGTACCAGAGTAATGATTACTGGAATTTCAAAACCAGACAAAGTTCCTACTAAGCCAAGAGTCCTGTCATTCCCTCCTGTGAGCAGTGCCATTGGAGGGGGTACAGCTGCTCTCCCAACCCACTGCACAAAGGAAGGGATGGAATTCAGAGATGGAATTCAGGGAGGGCTGCCCTTCCTGTCGTATTTCGCTACACAAATCCCACAACAGCTACAAAAATAAGCAATAATTAAATTACAACCTACTCTATTGTCTTTATTTCTGATAAATTATGAATTACCGTATTACGGACACTCATTAAATTCAGAAGGCTGCTAAATAAAGTGTATCAATATTCATAACTCCCCGACCCAGTGCCCAGACTCGCATGACTCCGGCGAGGCACAGCAGCGCCGGGAGGATTCGGGTCCTGCTGGAGTAGGCGTACAAGGAGCATAAATCTAAACTAGGGATGAGATGACTCAGCTGAGTCCGTTCAAATGAGGCAGACGATAAAAATACCCAAAAGACGTAAGGCAAAGCTCAAAAACACTCCTTTGGTTCTCAACCAGCAAGACTGGGCCCCGCGTTCTCGCCTGCTCTGCGGGGAGCTGGGATTAAGGCTGGGACGATTAAGGCTCCCCCAGTTCAGCTCTGCTGGGCAAGAACAGCAAACCCAGGGCCAGGGCTGGGCCCTGGGGCCCCCGGAGCACAGAGGGGTCTGGCAGCTCCAGCCAAGGTGGGGAGAACCACGACAGCCGGTTCTGTGGTGGGGCTGCTCACAGAGCACACACGGACACAGACACACCACCAGAGCTCTTCTCTTGCCAAATTAAATCCCCCCAGGGATGGACATTCATTGCTTTCAGGCCTCAGTTCTGGAGCAGAATAAGCTGTCTTTAATTTAAAAAAGTAAATTTTCCTTAGGAAAGTGGAGCTTTGCCTCTCTCGGAGGTTAAGGCTTTTCTCTCCATAATTGCTATTAAGTAATGGACACTCAGATTTAATTAAAAACTCACTGTAACTTGACAAGAATCTCTAGAAATAATTTCTCCCTCAAATTACCTCGAGAGGTTTTTCTGACAAGACTTAATTGAGGGAGCAACCTTCACCAGGAGTGAGGGAAGCTCACCGAGCCCTGGCTGGGAGCTTTAAGGACGAGGATTGGGGGATCTGAACCACAGTGGATGGGCTCTTAACCCCCCTGAATCACCCTTAGCCAGTCCTCATCCCTGTCAATGGCCTGATGGAGTGAGGGGAGATGGGAACTGTCACCCAAGCGTGTTTGAAGTTCCTATTTCTAATTAGTAATGTCAAACATGTGCTGCACGTTTCAGTGGGGTTTGAGAGACATGTGCATTGTAAGCGACTCCTTGTTAACTAATTATGAAATACAAAATCATTGCCAATTTACCATTGCTAGACAATGCTACAGCTGCTTTCACACGACACAATAGGCTCAGGCTTTGAGACAGATCCTTCAAAGGCAGTAAGTGATGAGGAGGAAAATCGGGACTTTTACATGGTGACAATTGAGGATCCCCACTGTTTTGAACAGAGAACTCACTCCGAGACTGAAATATTGTATTCCTGCTATGATGTATGAAGGTGCTGCCTCGAAATAATTGAAAACACAGGGGTGGTTTCCTCTCTTATATTTCTATCTCCCCAGTCACTTCCCCACAGTTCAGCCAGTCACTCTTGGTGATGTCTCCACTCCTCACACACAGCACATGAACAGGAGAATACCGAGAATACCCCAACCCTGACTCCAGCCTCAGAGCCGAGGCTGCAGCCTGACAGTGTGTCTTTAATAACCATATCTCCCATTAGCAGAACATCTTTGTTTACACCGAACACACCACACGACATTCAGCAGTATACGAGGAAGAAGGAGCGTAATTAAATCTGTACTGTAATTGTCAAAACAAACAAGCAACATTTATTTTGCTCATTTGCTAATACAGAATTGCAGTGGAAGCAGAGAAATGAAAGAGCTGGGGGGTGGATGTGGTGGATGGAAGGATGGCAGAGGAGGGAGATGAGTGACAATGGACAGGCACCTCTTGCACATCACCAGCTCCATCTGTGCTTTAAAGAGGGGCTGATCCTGTCCAAGTCATCGGGTTTGTACATCCCCACTGCCAAACTCACCTCCCCAGCACTGACCCCAGCCACGCTGCACCACAGCCACGTGTGGTGCCACATGTGGGGAGCACAAGTCCAGCCTGTGGGCACAGCCCAGCCAGGGGCTCCCAGCCCAGTGCAGAGGCTGTTCCTGCACACCTGGAGGGTCCCTTCTTGGATCCCACCTCACCTGGTGACTGTCACACCTGGACACCCACGTGGCCACAGAAGGGGACATGTGACCCAAAGGGACACACTCAGCCAAAGACAAAACAGCACAGCCCAAGCACGAGCATCGCTGCTGGGATGGTGCTGGGACCACCTGGGCAAGCACCTCTGTGTGCTGAGCCAGGAAATCAAGAGTTGAGCTGCAGGCAGCTGCATCCCACACCCTGACGTACCAAACATCCCCCTCAGAAGCACCTGCAGGAAGGAATCCAGGTATGTAGGGCACAGATCTGACAATATTGTAGAGCTCTGCCTGAGCTCAACACCTTCAAACGCCGCATTATCGAGACCTACTTTGCAGCAAACCTTCTGCCAAGTTTGCATCACGTTGGGACAGAAAGAACAAGCACTGGGGCTTCCCAAGAAGGCTTAAAAACCAACCTGAGGAATGGAGCTGCCACTTGTGTCACACATGGCAAACCTGCTCCTGGGTCACATCCTGATGGCAGGTCCACGTGAGGAACACCAGCATGAGACAAGCTGGGGGACACCTGAGGGCCAGAGGGAGAAGTTGTCCAGACAGGTTACATCCACCGTACATCCACATCCTACTGAAAAGAACCACATTTTTTGTGAATGTGCCTGTAATTACAGCACCACAAGGAATTTCTTACGTTTCATGACTATTCTTGACCGCAGCCACAGGTCTGACCCTTCCCTGCCCAGTGAGAAGCTGATTGTTGGTGGCAGAGAAGAGATCCTCTGATCAGACAGATGGACAGCTCCTGGTGGAACCAGATTTTGCCAAGGATCCAGATTTTGCCAAGGCTTGGGAACAGCTCACAGCAGACTGACAGCAGTCGGTGTGCCAAAGAAACCTGCGGGTGGCCTCCCCAAAACCTGGAAGGGGCTTTCAGCTCCCACCCTGGCTGCCACCCCTGTGTGCCCTCCCCTCGGTACGTGGCTCTGCTACTGCCCATCTGTGGAAAGGCCACATCCTGCCACCCCACTGCGAGCTCAGCACCGCTCCACTCCCCTTCTTGCTCCTCTAAAGATTCTGACCGTGTCAGAGCCCGAGTCCCCTGCCAGGTGACAGGTGACAGGGGTGCAGACAGCCACACAGGGGTGTCCTGACAGCCCTGGGGGATCAGAGAGAGGAGCAAACCCCGAGCACCAGCCAGCTGGGCACAGCCACCACTGCACCGTCCTGCTGCTAGCCCCTGCCCGAAACACCAGTTTATTGTTGCTGTTTTTCTTTATGCTCTGTGACATGAACAGTGCAAATTTAGAAACAACAGACTATTTCTTTATATAGCAACAGCCAACCTGTGGAAAGCAGCGCCCCGAGACTGCGGGAGAACAGATTCTCCAGCCGGGAGTTCTCAGGGGTTGTCAGGCTGTGTGACCTGTCACAGCAACAGGGACACTCACACTCTGTCAGGGTGGACATAAAGAAGCAGGAGATGCTCCTGCCCAGCTGCTGGGGGCTGCCTGGCTGCCATCAGTGCCACACCTAGAGATGGGGCACTGGGATGGCTCAGGTCTCACCAGTACAGAAGTTAAGGGGTCCTGCTGCTGGTTAGGGAAAACGGGAACAAAAGGAGTCAGCGGCTCTTTCCAAGGTGCTTTTCTGCTGCACGAGAGACCAGCCCTGGTGGGGGGGCTGTGGTGGCACAGAGGACACTGTCCCCACTCCCACACCAGCACCACACACAGCAGCCCCAGCCCCGACCAGACCTCGCTGTTACCATGGAAATACTGATAATAACGAGCAGCAGGAGCAATTGTAGAGATGCACCAGTTGCTAACGTGAAATCCAATGCACTTTATCACACTGTAACACTATCACACCCTCCTGCAGCCTCACAACTGCATCCTGGAGAGGTGGAGCCACTTGGGAGAAGGAAAAACAACAAGGCTTTGTATTGAAAGTTCAATGAAAGGGATTTCAAGGAGATATGAAGCAGACAGACCATGGCTAACCTCAGCACCACACCACTTAGGAGGGCCCTGACACTATATCTGGAAGATTTTAGATGTTAATTCATAGAAAAAAATTGCAATATTAGTAATTACCACGAAATCCAATCCTGCAGTCCTCAGACCTGGCACATTTCTTCTGTGCACCTGAAGAGCTGCTCAGGGCAGAGGAGGGGAGAAGCTGCCCACTTCTTGTCTAACTTGGTGTTCTGTGCAGCAGCCCAGAGGTAATTGTGACTAAATTGCTGGGCTTGCAGCAGCCACTGGCTTTCGATGGCAGCAGTTTTGAGTGAGAACTTAAAAACAACTGAGAGCAAGACAGAATGCAGCACTGTCGTTTTTTCAAATATTACATGAGAGCCTTCAAGAGGACGGAGCCAGAAAAACAGGCCTTTTGTGGAACAACCTTCCTCATTCTATTCCATCCCACATTCTCCTGGTTATCCCTGCTTTTCCCACCTCAGTGCAGCAGCACTGGAGCTTCCTGTGGGCTCAGTGTGTAACTACCCTGGGACAAGAACTCTTTGTAACATCGAGGCCTCGAGAATATTTCTTACAATCAGCTGCTCCTGGTTTTCAATCAAAAGGGGCTTTTTCTATTTACCACACCAGCAAACCCATCGTGGGGCATGAAAGACAGTCTTGTTCCTCCTGCTGTCACTGGGGCTGCTGACAACTATCAGAACACTGGGAGAACACACCAAGAAAAGTCAGCTGTGCAGCAGCCAGATGAGTCTGTCAAGTGTTTTGTCACAGTAGTGAAACCACAGGGATCACTCCATGGCAGGGGGGCTGGAACTAGATAACCCACAAGGTTCCTTCCAACCCAGACCAGTCTGAGATCCTGTGAGCACAAACCTCTTGCATTCTACACAAAGGGAAGCTGATGCTAACTCAGCAGAGAAAGTCCTGTCCCTGCTTCTCATCTGTGGGCGTCTCAGCTGCAAGAGATGCAATAGAGGAGGCATTTCAAAATGAAATGATGTTTTCTTGCCTTCAGACACCCCAGCCCTGCTGCACACACCAGAGCTGCAGCAGTAAAGGGTGGTCTTCACTGCACCACAAAGAGAATTGAAAAGAACAGGGGAAAAAATCTGGAAAAGGGCTGGACTGGCAGCTATACTCCCCTCTTGGCAGCTGCACAGAGCAGCACCATGGAAATACAGTGATGTCTGGTTGGGGACTGTGAGTTTTTAATACATGTATATTAATGAACACACAGGCACCCACCACGAACTCCCCATGGCTCCGGGCAGAGCAGGGGTGCTCTGCTCACAGGGTCCCCTCAACACGGCCATGACAGAGGCCCTCACACACAGGGGTCCCACAGAGACCCCTCAGCCAACAGCTTTAACAGGGGGTTGGCACTGAACCACAACACAAAACCTCTTCTCCCCCAACAGGCTCTCGAGGGAGCTCAACAGGCTGCACATGGAGAGGGTCAGGTTGGATATCTGGAAGAATTTCTTCACAGAAAGGGTGCTCAGGCCTTGGCAGGGACTGCCAGGGAGGTTTGGAGTGCCCATCCCTGGAGGTGTCTGACTGGCCGTGGCACTCAGAGCTCTGGGCTGGGGGACAAAGTGTTGATGGGTCAAAGGCTGGACTCGATGATCTTGGAGGTCTTTTCCAACCAACAATTCTGTGATTCTGCGTGATTCACCTCTTTAAAAAGGCAGTAAGTCCCTTCCTCAGTGGCCCTGGGCGGTGAGCAGTGTGTGGTGTCTGCATGTGCATACACTGCTCCCGGAGTTAATTCAGACATTCCCAGTTGAGATCGTTTTCCCCACGACAGCCTTGTCAACACAGCAACGATGACTTGAAAACAAACTCTGGATTCCCCTCCCAAGAGCAGCCACTGGTAGGGTGTGCAGGCTCCAGGGCGCTATTTTGGGTGCACAGTCCTATCTTTGTCCCAGAGGCTCTTAAGCAGACACACTCCCAAAATACCTCTGGCTGGGATCAATGGCTGCACTGCTCGGCAGAGCAGCTGCCGCAGCATTTCCATGCCTGTGGAAACGCTGCTTCTCCACTGACCTGCATTTCTGTGACAAGCTTGGCTGGAGAGGGGGGACACAGAGCCCAGCAGTACCAAAGGTCCCCAAGGGATGTGCTCCAACACCACAATGACCAGTGGCACCGTGAGCTGCCGGCCCCAGCGCTGCTCAACAGCACCAAGGCAGCACCAGGAGCGGGGCTGGGCTCCCTGTGACTGCTCTTGTTCCTGCACACGGCTCTGTGCTCTGCCACACCATGTGGGGCAGGCATTTCCCACAGCCCTGCCAATGGAACGGGCTTTTTTTGGCAAAGAAGAAAAAATTAGGAGAAAGAGTATAAATAAGCAGCTTTCAGCCACAGATGCTGGTGATGTTGGGAAATCTGGGAAGGAAAGGAAGAGGCACAAGAGAGGAACAAGTAGTTAAAGGCATTTTTCCCAGGCAGGTTTGGCACCAGGTAGGAGTAATGACCCCCCTTTAGTGCTCCTTGAAGCCGATAACAAGCCTGTTCTTTGTTTTGGAGGTGTCAGAAGAGATTCTCTCAGTGGACAGACCACAAGCATCATGGCATGGCCCAGCTGGCACCTGCAGGACTGTGGGATGGATGGCCACAACCGCTGAGGATTGATTTCAGTTCCACAAGAAGAGAGCAGACCCAAATTCACAGCGGGATCTCAAACAGAATTATTCACCAAGTTGGAATTCTCTGGAGAAAGCAGACATCCTACTTCTGTGATAAGGAATCCTCTGGAGCATGTTCATGAACCAACTCACTGTGGAAAGAACATCTCCTGACAGAGGCCCCAGCCAGGAAGGATACCAGGTCTCACAGTGGCAGACAGAGCAGAGGGCATCACAGGTACCACCCTGGGCTGCAGGGGGTATGAGGGGCCCTTGGGAGAGCCCCCTCCTCATCCTGCACATCACCCAAAACTGCTGAGGACACCGTGAACACTCATCTGCCACATCCAGCTGCACTGGGATACCCTGGGGAGCAACCCCCCAGGGAATAACCCCCTGTGCAGCCTCAGGGAGAGCAAGAGAAAGGCTGGCAATGGAAAACTCCCACAAACAGCACAGAGAGGAGGAGGAGAGAGCAGGGGTGCTTTTGGAGATGCCAAACTAATAGCATGGAAAAATCCAAACCAAGGCCAGAGGAAACACTAACTAAAATCATTTCCCAAGTAGTGCCGAGGGGCAACCAGTGCCTGAATTGTTTGTTGATGTTACTCAGCATTTTGATAAACAGAAGCAATTTGCTCTGGTGAAAAGAAACCTGCTATTTTTTAAATAAATTCACGCATTGATCTTTACATCAGAAAGCCGTGTAGAGAAACACACAACAGGCTCAAACTATTCATTAATCAATCCCCAAGTTCGCCTCGCTGCAGCTGTGCTTGTTTTGACACCTGCCTGCCACGCTCCTGCTGTGGCATTAACGCGGAACAAACCCTGCTGGAGCAGAGGAGCAGCGAGTGCCAGTGCCCCTGGCCCCTGTGCACTGCACCAGAGCAGTCCCTGCTGTCCTGTCACCCAGGGGTCACTGCAAAGCCCCACATCCCGCAGGAACTGACAGCTCCAGGCGGCTGCCACACGGCCCGTGGGCCTGGCTCCTGAAGGATGGGGAGCTGTGAGCGGCCAGGATGTCACAGCAGCACAGCGCAGACCCAGGCTGGCCCTGCTGGCAGTGCTGGGTCCCAGCTACGGGAGCACTGGTGTGGGAATGAACACAAGTCCAGGTCAGGCCCAGGAGGCCGAGCTCTGGGCACTGTGCAGAGTCACCGGCCAGTCCACCCGAGCAGGGACACCAGGGACGCTCCCAGCCCTGACAGGGGCACACAGTTGGCACCGTCAGGAGAGGGGATGTTTCATCCCTCCACTGAAGGTCCTGCCCAGCTGCTTCTGTGCTGGAGGAACCACTAATCAGCACCAGTTCAAAGTTCTGAGAACATCCAGAATCAGGCTGGAAGATGAAATCATGAAGCCTGTTTGCATGCGTATGAATTATTCATGTGCTTACCACATGCAGCACCGAGCCTTTAAAGTGCAAATTATTTGGGACCAAGCTTTAGCCCTATTTTCTGTGAAGCATAAAGCACGTTTTCCAACAGTGCAAACAATCCAAGCCTAATGTGTATCATTTTCTGTGTTCCCTGCTTGCTGGTCTCTCCTGCCAGTTCCCATTAAGGCTGGGAACCAGTAACACACCAAGCAAATGTGCAGCTTTCCCGTGGATCCTGTGACATTTGTTTCACAAGGCAGTTTAACGTGCTACATGCCTTTCACAGCAGATAAAATACCCTTCTGATAGCGAAGCACACGGAGCCACGGAGGTACAGCAGTGTCCAGCCAACACCAGGGGCAAGAGGAGAATCACCCAAAGTGTTTCTCCTACCCCTCATGGAAAACTGCCAGCTCAGAGGAGGAACCTGAGCTTCAGCCCAAACCCTTCCCAGCCCTTCACCCTGACCCTCCTCAGGCATCAGAACTAAAAACACGTGAGAATTCTTCAAGTGTCCACAAAAGGGACCCAATGAGCACTTCTGCACATGCCCTCAGGTTGACTATCCCACCTACATGCCAACACATTCCGTGCTGATCCTGGGAAGTGTCTCAGCTGTTCGGTTCCCAAACACTGCAAGAGATTGTTCTCAGTATGAGTTTCTTCCCAGTTCATAGAGAGTTTCCCTGTTCCTTTGGGGGTTTTGCACCCTTTCACACCATCTGAAATATACACTTATTATGGCCCTTTGTTTCCTCATGATCCCTCTAAATTCCCAGGACATAAATCACACCCCAGTATTTTAGGCAGTTTTTCTTGGGTTGTGAATTTTGTTTGGGTTGTTTGTTTGTTTGTTGGGGGCAAGAGTGGGTTTTGGTCAGGATTTACCCACAAAGAAAAGAAGAAATAAATATTTTTTCCTCACCACTCTGCTTCACAGCTACTCCAGGCACTTTCTCCAGGGCACTGTCACCAGCACATTGCCCAGATAAATATAAAATATCCTCTCTTTCTTTGGACAGCTCAGCTGTAACCAACTGCAAACCTGTGTCAGGACAGGGTTACCCTGAAGGCCACTCGGGCACCATCAGCCTCAGGCACCCAGCAGCTCTCTCTGCTGGAGCCACGAGAACCAATTAAGGGTATTTATTTGGAATGAAAAATGAAATTTATCGGCTTCCAGAACTGTCAGCTGAGCTGCAAAGACATTACATTGCAGTTGAATTTAATTACACAGCAGGGCTAACCACCAGCCTACGAGGATTCATGGGCACAGCCAAACCAGCAAACCCCATAATTCCAAACATCAATCAGTGCCTGCACCTCCTCCCCAGTCCCAGGTACTGGGAGAGCCCCTGAACACCTGAGATGTAAATGAGCACATCAGCATTCACACGCTGTCACATCTCCTTGCCTGGCACTGCTCAGAGCCAGCTGTTCCCACACATCCAGAGCACTTTTAATTTTCCATAACTGTCACCTAAAGCAATTTAATTCCTGAAGAGCAGTGGGAGAGCGAGAGAGGACACTGACATTTATCTTCTCCTGTGTGGAGGAGCCGAGTGGCTCCCGGGCTGTCCCAGGGCTCTGCTCAGGGGATGAACCACAGCAGGGCTCAGCCAGCGCAGATCCTTCCCTGGGGCTCACCTGGGCAGGTGATGGCACACACCTTAGAAGGAAACACGGGTTATCCCCATGCACACACCATGCCTCTCACCAGTGTGCCACATGGAGAACCCAAGCAGTGTTTAACTCCCTCAGCACCCTGCTCTCAGAGGGTGAAACGCAACAAGGGCAGCTGTTTCCATTTCTGGGAAGGTTTTTCTTGTGGAGTGCCTCTCACTGACATGGCACAGTGTGAGGTGACCTTGTGCTGCTCTCCCAGCGCTGCTGCTGGTCTCTGTGAGTGGCCTGGCCCCATCAGCTCCGTGCCCTGGGACAGGACCCCAGCAGGCAGAGCTGCAGGCAGCAGGGGCAATGCCAGCCAAGCCACAAAGTCACCCTAACAGCACTGGCAGCGTGGCCAGCAAGGGGTGCAGATCTCCAGCCACCTGCTCCACAAGGTTGTTCCCAACTCTCTGAAGGCCCATTCCAAGCTGGTCATGAGGACTGGGGCGTCCACAGAATACACAGAGTATTAATTTGGTCTAATATTTCACTTGAATGGTTTTTCCAATGACTTTTCCGTGATTGCCCTTGTCCCTCCCTATCCATCAAATGTCCCTGGAATTGCTGTTGAGTTTTCTTACTCCAGCTCTGTGCAAACAGCCCCAGATGCCTCCAGGGCTGGTTTCACCCTGATCTCCTTGGATCACACGAGCCCCTCCAGAATGGCTTTTCTTCACCTTTCTGTCAGCGCTCCTGCAAAGGGACCACGGCCACCAGTGTGGAGAGGGACAGCACGGGTTTTTCCAAAGAACCAGTTCTGCAGCAGACAGAGACAGTAACCCCGACCCTGTACATGGTACCACACAACTCCATCACTGGGAATCGCTAAATTCCCAGGATTTAACCTGGTTCTGCATTACACCACACACTGCAAAGCTCCATACCTGGAAAAGTTTTCCATCCTTAGCTGGCAGTGATCCCCTGGAGGGAGTGTGACCCCGGGCAAAGCACTGGCACAACCTCTCAGATCCGGGGGCAGCAGAAACAAAGCCCAGCTGACAATGCTAAACACAGCTTTGCTGACACCTCCCTGCAATTCCCACTCCCTCCTCCCCCCGCTTACTTAGCTACCACTTGGATAATACAGAAAGGCTTTTTTTCTCTTGTTTTTAAATAACAGGGAAAAGCATCTGTGCTCCCAGCCCACAGCCACACGAAAGTCAGGCTGTGGAAGAAGCCCCCCTTGCAATCTGAACAAGGAGTACTTTAGTCAGTGGCTTGCAGAGCATGGAAGGCCAACGCACCTGTATCTGACCCTAAACAAGTAGTACCTATCTGGGATTTTACAACCACCTTACTGGGATTACTCCATGGATTTCCAATCAAAAGGGTAACTTTCCCTGCCCAGGGCTTGAAATCCCTTCCCAGGGGTTGAAATCCCTGCCCAGCTGAGGGGATGGAGCTGGGCTGTGTGCACAGCCAGCAGCACTGGGAACAGGGAGGATGCTGAGGGGCAGCCCCAGGGACCCCACCATGCTGGTGCCACCCTGAGAAACAGTAGCACGTGCTTTATGGCACTGAGCACCTCGGGTCGGGGAGAGAAACCTTTCCTGGTCCCTGGGCCCATCTCCCCAGTCCCCTGCCCGGCTCAGCAGGATGGCCCAGACCTGGGGCTGGCCAGAAGGGTTTGGGTCACTGCACAGATAAAGGGACACAGGCCCAGGTAGGTCAGGCTTTGCTCCCTGTCCTTCCACGTCTCCATTGCTCAGACACCTCCCACCATCTGGCAACATGTTCATTTCCCTGACAGTCCCAACCCCTGGAACAAACAATTGCCAGGAAGAATCCTGATCTGAACTACCCCCACAGGCTGTGGAGAATGCTGGGCACATTGCCCCCATTGGAGCGGGACAGGCAGCAAAAGGAGGAATGCAAACAGCTTGCCAAGCTGAGACAACTGGACCCTCGAGTTCCAAGGGATGCACATGACAAGGACAGGTGGGTCCGAGGACCTGCCCGAAGCTGGTGCCCCAGCAGCCCCTGGCCAGCAGGCTCAGAGGAGGGGGCTGCAGGATGCCAGGGGGGACCCAGGGCAGGCACCCACAGCTCCACAAACACAGTGCTCCTGCTCCCAGGGTAGGCAGGAGGGATGGCACTGCCGGCCCCGGCTGTGTGACCCCATCTCCTGCCAGCACAGGCCATGGAATCAAAGAGGGGATTATTTTAAGCACGCTCCCCAGGTTCTGCAGCTTCTCGCCCGTTTCCATGGGGACGGGTGGCAGTGCTGCTGCCGAGGCTCTCCGGCCTCCTGCGCCGTGGGGAGGCACAGAGGGGCTCCAGAGCCCCCTGCCCAGCCTGCCCCTGAGGCACAGGGGCTGTGGGGAGGCACAGAGGGGCTCCAGAGCCCCCTGCCCAGCCTGCCCCTGAGGCTGCACCCTCCACCCAAGGGCACAGCCGGAGAAGCTGTACCCAGCCCTGCAGGTCTCCTGGTTTTCCAGAGAACCACGTTTTACTGACCAGCTCCCAGTGGGCATTCGTGGAGCAGCTCTTTGGGATGTTTTAGACCCATCTGCCAACACACGCAGCCACAGGGCAACCTCACCTTGCACATCCCCCCAGATGCTGCCAGCTGCCCCTGCCATTGGGGTTCCAGCCCCAAACCCTGCTCCTGGTATTCCCTGAGCCAAAGGAATCCCAAGAGAGCATGTTCCCTGAGAACGGACACACATGACACTCATTGACACTTCACCTGACCCAGACTAGCCCTGAGCACACACCTCTCGGAGTCACACTGGTTTACTGGGAGAGCCACATCTGTGGCCTGAAAAGCTGGGCCTAGAAGTGGGTTTTGGTGCAAGTAGGATAAACCCAGGAGCCTGCACCTGACCCCATCAGGAAAAACCATCTGCACTCTGGCAGAGAGAGTGGAACAAGTGATGGGGAAAAAAAGTGATGGCGACAAAATACTGATCCCAATGAAAGTCATTGGGCTGCAGCATTCAAACCTTGTACATCAGCTGGAAACGTGTCCAGGCTCAGGACACGGGCAGGAACCCTCAGACCAGTTGCCTGTCAGCGAGGGGAGGCTCAGCTCGGCAGGAAGCAGCAGATGGCTTCACAGATCCTCATGTATATTTACACACAGTTTTTTTAGTAAGCCACTTTGATTCAGGAGGAACCATAACCGAAATGCACTACTGAAATTCCTCTTCAGACATAATTGCAGAGAGAGATACATCATGCTGTGGTTTTCCCCTCTCTCACACAACACAACTGTGGGCAATGCTAATAGCACTAAGTGTGCCCTGCATTTCCTCCTGCTCAGCCCTGCTGCCCAAGTTCAGAAACCCTGTGAGACATTTTTCAAATACCTGGGTTGAAACATTCCTGGTGGCTGCACAGTGACAGGTTTTCTTCACTTAGCATAAAAAAATTATTTAAAAAATTAAGAAAGGAGAGGGGTGTCAGTAAAACTTGCTTTGCTGTTTCCCAGAGTGACAACAGAAAATAATAATCCACTCACTAAGTGAGGAGATTTTAAGAGAAGATTCCTACGGGTACAAATAGCAAACACTGAAAAGCCCCTACAGACAAAGGCTTGTTTTTCCCAATGGTTTAAATGCTGAACCCACAAGCCCACCACGACTCCCTTCAGTTTGCTGAGCCCACTGTGACTGTGAGTGCCCAGCCTTGCAGCCCTTCTGTTCTTTTGCCTTGTCCTCTTCCCACATTTTCCCCAGGGTTTTTTTTCCTCCTTTCCTCCTCCATTCATTAATTTTTTCAGTTCAGGAGCTGGGTATAACACACTTCAAAAACAAGCTGTCAAAAAAGCCTCACTAGGCAGCATCTCCAGCTGGACAGGCTGATGTGACTTGCCAGGTTTTCTGTGGGACTGGCACCAGCTGGAGCCACAGCCCCCAAAGCCAGGGGATCCCATCTCCCCCACACCAGAGTTCCCTGGAAGCACACAGGAACACACAGGCACCATCCTCTCACAGGCAGCTCTTCTAGTGGCTGAATCCCAGCTTGGAATGCCCAGAAATATTCCCAAGGCGGTGTGTGCTAACGTGGAGCAGCACAGAGTGCACAGGGACCCTGCTGCAGCCTGGCAGGGCTCCCAAAGGGACACATGCACTGTCCCCAGCACACCTGGCCATCACCTGGCTGCACAGCCCAGGGAAGCCACCTGCCCACCAGGGAAGGACAGCCCAGCACTCAGGACAGGGGGGGAGCAGCACAGCTCCACAGTGCTTTGGGATGGACGAGGAGCCCGCCCCAGGCTGCACCAGCCAGCCTGGCCCCCAGCCCTGCTGGAAAACAAGCCCAGGCCCAGCATTGACCAGAGAGATGATGAAGAAAATGCAGAGGGTTGAGAGAAGGTTCCTAGGACAGACGTGGGAATATGAAGTTTACCCTCAGACTCAGAGCGCTCAAGCAATGTGTCCCCGCAGTGAGGACACCAGACAGCCACACCTGGAGTGTGACACAGGAGCTCCTCAGTTTATCCAGGTGGATCCAAGGGCAGCTGGGGCTGGGCAGACAGGCTGGGAAGGACCATTTCACACGGAGGGGTTAATGGCAGCATAACCCTCCGGACCCGGGTGTTTTACACTGAGGGAACACGCAGATGTTCCATGTCCTGGCTCAGCCACATCAGTCTGACAGGAGGCAGGAAGTCACTGAAGTCCCAAAACTGGTCCCCAAGAAGTCAGGAAAGAGGACTGTAAAGGTTTGATGTTGGATTTATCTGAGGGAAAATACTGGGCCTTGTGTTTACACTCACTACAGTAAACATTAACCTTCTATTTCCATACACCCTACCACAACTCCCAGGGTTTGTCCACAGGATTTCAGCAGTTGGGCTCATCTTTGTGCAGGGATCCATCACCAGGAACCATCTATGGGCAACATTTCACATACAAACCTCTTTTTCATTTTTTTAATTGGTTTCCCATCATTCTGCCATCCCTAGAAACTCTTCCACATTATGTCACACACAAACCCCAAGTATTAACTGGCTTCTTTATCTGAGGAAGTTATCAGGATGTCTTAAGAGATCACCATAGCAACCGTGCCGTGTCAGTAAATATGAGTTCACCAGAACAACACTGTAATTTCTCCGAGCACACGCTAACAAGGAATGATGGAAAAGCAGGAGACATCCAGAAAGTAATGTCCCAGTAACTGGGGCACTCTGCAAAAGTGCTGCTTGAACGCACCTGGTGAGGTGTTGCCAGGCTCCCGTCAGTGGCCGTTCAGAGCTCAGGCTGCACACAGGCTCGGGGCACAATGAAACGCTTCTCAGATGCTGCTTTCAGAATGAAATCGCAGCAAAGCCTCCGATTTAAGCGCTTTACTCAGCACACTTGCTGTGAACCGCTAATAAAAACATGCTGGGGAAATCAACCAGCTCCGGCACCAGGAAAAGTTTGCCTGATTTAACCCCCTTGGGCTGCCAGAGCCACACAGACAGGTCCGGTCCCCTCGGCGAGGGCATGACAGCAGACCCACACATCCCTGGGCTCGGGGGCTCAAATGAGCACAACTAACTCCGGGTTTATCCAGAGCACAATTCCAGCACCCGGGCATTTTTGCCCGTGCTTGGTCGGTGCCCCAGGGCAGCGCTGGACTGCCCCCGTCACCCAGCACCCATCTGCTGGCCCGACACCCCTCCAGACTTCCCCCACCCGCAACCAAAGTATCCTTCTTTTGCTCCTCTGAAATGTCACCCTGCGCTCGACGAGTCTAATGCAACGGTGATAGAGTATTACATGGTCTATTTCTACCAAAAACAAACCCAAAACAAAAACAAAAACAAATTGTGTGTTAAGGAAAACCCCTAAGCAGCCCTTCTGCCCTGACAGCAGCTCTCGGGCGCTCGGTGGCCGGTGGCACTTGTTCCCCCTGGTTCCAACCGGGGCTGCCCGTGCAGCGGCTGGAACTCCGCCGCTGAACTGTCCCCTCACCGTCCCCTTCTCAGCCACCGCCTCTTTTAACACGGGGCACCTGCCCCGCGTCCACGGCGTGTCCGAGGGATTCCCGAAGGATTCCCGAGGGATTCCCGTGGGCAGCGACCCTGCGCCCCGCGGGAGGCAGCGCCCGGCCCGACACCCGCACCGGGCACCGCTCCGCACCCCCGGACAGGGCACCCCGGGACAGGGCACAGCACCCCGGGACAGGGTACGGCATCCCGGACAGGGCACGGCATCCCGGGATCGGGCACGGCACTCCGGGATCGGACACTGCATCCTCGGACCGGGCACGGCATCCCGGGGGCAGGGCGCGCATCCCGGGACATGCCGGCCCGCACTCACCGTCCTCCCGCTCGTCGAAGACGGGTCTCTTGGAGGAGGAGGCGCTCGCTCCCATCCTCTTCTTCCACTTGCTCCAGGGAAACATCGGGGCAGGCGGCTGGCATGCCCAGCGGCCGCTCCCGCCGGCC
>WEKX01000686.1:100047-118085 GCA_013390025.1 Pitta sordida
CGTCTCGCACCCCCCGGCTCCTGCCGCACCCCCCGAGCGCGGGGTGTATCCGAGGTCCATCCCTCGGCCCCGCTGTCCCCGCAGCATCTCCCGCGCACAGCCCCGTTATCTTTAATCTCGTACATGAGGAGCTGTCACAGCCCAGCCGCTGTCTGTGACCGCGCACACGCCTCATTTGCTCGCTCGCTGCCGGGAGCCATTCTGCCTTGTCCTGGCACTCTGAGCCATCGCAAACAGGCTGTCCCCATCTTTCCTGTCGCCTCCCTTCAGGCACTGGAAGGCTGCAACAGGGTCACACCAGAACTTTCTCCAGGTGGACAATCCCAGCTCTCCCAGCCTCTCCTCCCAGCAGAGCTGCTCCATCCCTCTGACCATCCTGGGGCCTCCTGTGGCTTCTCCAGCAGCTCCAGGTGCTCCCTGTGCTCTTGCCAGGCTGGAGCAGCTCTGCAGGTGGGGGCTCACCTGAGGGACAGAGGGACACAATCCCCACCTCCCCTGCTGCCCACGCTGGGGATCAGCCCAGGGAACGGGGGAGTTTTCTGAGCTGGGCCATGTCCAGCCTCTCACCCACCAGCCCCCCCAAGTCCTTCTCCCAGAGCTGCTCCATCTATTCCTCACCAGCCTGGATCGATCCCAGGGGCTGCCCCAAGCCCGGTGCAGCAGCAGCACTTGGCCTCGTTAAACCTCGGGAGGATGCTGAGCTGGAACCCCCTCGTGATGCTGGTGGTCATGGCCTGTTGAACTGAAATGTCCTGTGCAATGGCTGCTGAAATGCCCCTCTCCCAAATAACCCCCAGTGCCGGCAGGGCACGTCGGGAATGTCTCGGCGGGGACAGCCCCGGAGCCAGATCGCAGCCGCTCCACAGCAGCACCTTCACGGCTCCAGAGACGCTGTTTCCCGAGTTTTCATTTAAAACTGACTCCGTTTTCTTTCACAGCATGTTTTGAAATTGATCCATCAGTTACTGTGCTCCTCGCAGGAGGAGACAATCATTATTTCAAAGAGCCTGGAAGTTGTAAAAGGATTACAATGGAAGGGTGTCATTTAGGAAGAGTTTTCCAAAGGCAAAGAATAGTTCTCAGAGAATATTTCTTTGAAAAATCAGAAATAATTTGCTCTCAAATAAAAAGAGAGAACACTTTTATGCAAGACAGTAATTTTGGCTTTGTTTAGGGATAGGTTTGTGTTTAAATATCCTGAGAATCTCTGAGTTATCAGCTTTCCTCCTTCCTTTCTCCTGCCTTTATGGTCTGTAGGAAAAGCATGAAAGATACCATTGCACATCTTCTGTCAGTTGTCATTTCTCTCTCATTCTCCACTAATATTTGGACAATCAAATCCACAGCATAGAACCAGAGGTTTTTTCCAATCCATTTTCAAGGTGTAGTGTAGGAAAAAGATCTGGACATATGGACGTGACTGTCCATTCCACCCCATCTCCTGATTCCTTCCCCTGCAAAGTGACCCAAGGCGCAGCACAGGCTTTGTTCAGTTTTTCCTTCATGAGCTGTGTAGTAAGTGGTTTTACCTTCCCAAACAGGACTCAAATAGGTGACAAATAGCAGACTTTGTTTGTAGTTTGGGCTTTTTTTTTTTAGTGCTGTGTTATTTCTGTAGTAGGATTGTATTAATTTTCTACTTCTAGGACTTGAAAAGGGGATCCCTTTCTGTTCAGTGGGCATTTGTGTCTGACACCACTATTAAAGCCAGTGAGTAACATTCAGTGGGACACATCGATGCCTTTGCTGTACACCTGCACACCAGGAATCTCAGCAAAGGTCACCCAGCTCAGCCACACAACTACAGCCACCTGAGGAGAACGCCCAGCCTGTAATTAATGCTCCTTCCACAGGAGGGATAAAGGAAAATCCAAAACCTGCTCTCCCAGTGGTCCAGGAGAGGGAAATGGAGAGAAAATTCTGCCTTCTCACATCTCCCGGTCTCCAGGGAAACAGAGAGCCACTCTGTGTTTGAAGTGAGGGAGCCTAAATAAAAGCTGACTTTCACGGTAGTTTATTCCCCAAACGTCTTTGGCTGTAGCTCTGACTGTCCCTCTAAGCCGGGTGGCCAGAGGGGTCACTGGGAACAGCCTGTCCTGGAAACCATAAGAATTCATTACTCCTTTTTTTTTTTCCCCCTCCACTTTTTTCCTCTTCATTTTCCAGTCTTCTTTCTGTGTTTTATATTTGATGAAGAGGCAACCAGGCATTTTACCAGTGGTGGTCTGGAGGACACTCTGTGGGTGTCTGCCTGTCCTGGGCACTGTGGACACACAGCAGTTTGGGTGGTTTGCTCACCAAGGGCCAAACAAATTGTGTGTGAAATTCCTGGATTATTATCTTAACCAAAAGATTTGTATCAGGAATTATTTCAGCCAACTTTTCTCAGATGCCTCAGTTCTGCAAGTGAAAGAGTCTCCTCTGAGGAATGACTGATCATTCTCCTTCCCAAACACCGTGAGCTGCGTATTTTATATCCTGTCAAAATTAGTCTGAGGGAAACTGAAGATAATATTTAAAATTTGCTGTTAATCTCACACTTGATTTAAGCCCACGGGTTCTGCCATTCCCCTTTGTGCTGTGCCCTGCTGGGAGCTGCTCTGGTTCCCATTCTCTCGTGTCACTGGTGCCATGGAACGGTGACAATTTTCTCCTGTCATGGCTGGAAATCAGGGTGAGGTTCCCTGGTATCACCAGTGTAAATAGAAATAGAAGTGCCTGAAGCAGCACTCCATCCTTCATGGTTATCTGGTCTCAGGCAGCTGATGAAGCTGTTTCTAAACCAAAACACCACCAATTATCACAAAACTGCAAAGGAGGCAAATACTGTAAGACACTCCCAATGCAGGCATAGAAACAAGAGGGGCAGGAGACCATGATATTGCATTTCTTAAACAGCCCTTTCCTGAATATAATGGCTGTAATTGCAACGTGTTTAAGATGATGAAAGGAATATTACTGTGGTTCTTATAATTCACATGCCTTCTTCATCCAGAAGAAAGCCCACAGAGAAAAGCCCGTGTTTATTTTTAAAAGTTCTTCTAACTGAACACGTAATTCTTTCAATAAACATTACATAAGGGGGTAACTTCACATATTTTCCTATCATTAGTGTTTCTGTAAATACTGCCAATTCTATTTTTAAAGATGCTAATAGTAATGACTCTGAGCCAGCTGTTCAAAGTCTTTAAACACCACCACAGTTAACTAATAAATCCTTTTAGGAGACAGGGATTTGCCAGATGGATCACTCAGCGGGCAGGGAATGGGCTGGAAGGTCACAAGCAGAGCTGTGGCCAAGGGCTCAATGTCCCAGTGGATCCCAGTGGTGTCCTCAGGGGTCGGGATGGGCACTGGAGCTGTTTGTCACCTTTGCCTGGGACACAGACAATGGCATTGGTGCACCCTAGGCCAGTGTGACAGTGACACCGAGCTGGGATGAGCAGTCACAGGGATGGGGCATCCAGAGGGACCTGGAGAGGTGGGGCTGTGCCAACCTTGTGGAGTTGAGTGGTGCTGCCCCTGGGTCGGGGCAATCCCAACACAAACACGGGCTGGGAGGAGGATGGATGGATGGATGGATGGATGGATGGATGGATGGATGGATGGATGGATGGGTGGATGGGTGGATGGATGGAGAGCAGCCCCAGGAGAAGGATCTGGAGGGCTGGGGGGTGAGAGGCTGAACATGACCCAGCCCAGAACCCCCTCGTGCCCTGGGCTGATCCCACAGCGTGGGCAGCAGGGGAGGAGAGGGACAGGACAGGAGGGAATGGCTTCCCACTGGCAGGGTCAGGGTGAGATGGGATATTGGGAAGGAATCCTTCCCTGGGAGGCCCTGGCACAGGTTTCCCAGAGAAGCTGTGGCTGCCCCTGGATCCCTGGGAGTGTCCAAGGTTCCAGGTTGGAGCAGCCTGGGATAGTGGGAGGTGTCCCTGCCCATGGCAGGAGATGGACCTGGATGAGCTTCGAGGTCCCTTCCAACCCAAATTTTCCCTGATTCTGTGATCCCCTGCAGTGGCCTCCAGGAAGCAGGAACAGCTCTCAAGGCTTGTCTGTTCTGGTAGGGAAAGGGTTGCTCCTGCAGAGCCCAGGTTCCAGCTGCAGCCCCAGGGATTGCAGGGATCTTACAGCATGTGCTGGAAATCAAAATGTGATAAAAGTGCTGCCTCCCCTCCTCCCACGCTGCTGGGGCAAGTGCAGCTACTCCAGTTGCTTGTTTGGGGTTGGCCTCGTGCAGTATCAAATAGTCTCTGTGCTGTAATGCTTTCTTTTGCTAAATCATGTGAAAGGCTGATTTTAGTTCCGATACTATTTGAGTAATTCAGTCCTGTCATTTTTTGGTGACTTCTGCCTCCTTTAGGGTGTTGGGGGGGTTTGGTTTGTTTTTCTTTTCATTTGCACGCCTGTTTGTTTTTCTGCTTGTGTTATTAATTTATTTGTGTTAACCAAATATTTCTCTAAGAAAGTAAGAACATATGTTGCTATATTTTAATAAGATGCATTCTTAGAATTCAGCCATCTAGTTCTTTCAGCTATGGGAGTATTAAAAAAGCCATCTGAAGCTACAGAGAGCAGCTTTAGGTAGAAAACTATGTGTGTTATTTCTTTCTGCCTTCTCACCAGGATAAAACCTTCAGTGCCATGTTAAAGAAACGGTGTGTTGCTGTGCTGGTGCTGCAGAGAACTCAGCCTGCACTGAGGAGGGCAAACTGCACAGCCAGGTTTGGAAAAGAAGCACTGAAGTCCTGGTTTAAGATGCTTTACCTCAACTGGGGCTCTTTCCCAAACTTGTTTCTCTCCCTGAAATGTCCATGAACACATTTCTCCCGTCCAGCCTGGCCCTGGACGCTTCCAAGGACAGGGCAGCCACAGCTTCTCTGGGCAACCAGCCGTGATCCTTAATCCTTAAATGTTTGGGTTTTTTTTTTTTAAGAAAAAGTCCTTGAATAAATCACTTCCATGTGTAATTGATGGAGCTGTGTATCCTTTAATCCCCTTGAACAGAGTTCTTCCCCCGGAAAAGCAGAGCAGCTTATGCTGTTTGCAGTAGGCACTTCACATCCCATAGCTGCGTTTGAAATATGTTTGTGTTGTTCCCTCACAGTTCTTGCATCAGGAAGGAAATGTCCTATCAACAATTCCCGATGATTTAATTTAGAAGCTGCCACATCTGCTTTGTCTGGAGCCCTGGTCTAACAGGATTAGAGCTCCCCCCTGTATTCAGTTACCACAGGTAAGATCACTGGTCAAACAGGTAATTAAATAACAATTGCACTTGTCTTCCACTGGCCTGACAGTAATTTCATTGCACCAGTCAGACTCTGAGATGCTTGTTCTGGCCCTGACCTGGGTGCAGGGCAGCAGTAACTGGGCTGGATGTTGTTCACTAAAGCTCAGGTGAACAGCAGAAAAGTCCAGCTGATATTACAGAGTGAATCTGTAAACTCCCCAGCCTCACAAGTGTAAAACCTGTTGCTCTTTTCACATGAACGTTGCACCAGAGCGTTTTTCTGGTGTTGTAGGGGAGATGGAAACAGAGACCCACAGTTACTTCTCACTCCAGAAGTAGAAGACAACAAATCCCAATGTGTGGTGATTAACTGGAACAAAGACATTATTTTTTTGCTGGAAGTTAAAAAAAACCCATCAGCACAGGCCAGTTTGCTTGGAGATATGGTGCTAAAATAAACCTTTCTGTGAGGAGCAGGGAGGAGGAGAAGGAGGCAGCCCTTGGTCAGTACGTGCTACAGCATTTTCCAAAGTAAAAACCCCTAGGCAACAGTATTATGGTGCTTTTTTATTATTATTATTTCTTGCTTTAAAAGCCATTGAATCCTCCACTTCTAAGAAGCCAATGTGAGCACAGCACTTTCAGGTTTTGACTGAACTGAAATGCCTTAAAATATTGCCACAAATGTTAATCCTGTGTTGAGCAGCTGCCAAAATGTTTGGTTTTGCTTCCTAGAGGTAAAGAAATATTATGACAGAAACTACAGAGCTTTCTTCGTGTTTGTTTTTTGCGAGTTTTAACAGTAAACAAGTCAAATTGCAAGGCTTGGAAATTAAACCAGCCCCTTGCCTGTGGAATCTCATCTGAGCTGATCTGCTGCTGTGTATTAAAAGCTGCTTTAAAGGATGTTACTGAAGTAGCAGAATGGAAGCAGCTAAAATCTAGGAAACGGGTAAAGTCTGGGGTCTGTGCAGTCTCTGTTTGGTGGGTGCCAGGGGCTCCAAGTGGGCACAGAGCCCCCCGTCAGTCCCTGTGCTGGGATGAGGTGTCACTGCCTCCCAGATAACCCAGAGGTTCCCATCGTGGATGCTCCAGGCAGCAGCAACTGTTTTCTGAGCCTCAGCACGCTGACATTTGTCGGAAGCCTAAGGTTTGGCTAAATGTTACCAGGTTTCTAGACAGATCAAAAGATATTATCTTCTGTGTGACACAGTTGTCACACGTGCCCTGTGCCGAGCGTCCAGGCTGCTCCCCACAACAGGAACACCAGAACTCTGAACAAAAAATTGATGAAATTAAACACAAACAGGGCATATTTCTTTCTAATCTCATTATCAGAAATGGCTGAGCAGTTTCAGCTCAGATTCAGCCCGAGCAACGTGCTCAGCAACTCAAAGAGCCGAAGCTCAGCAAAATTATAAACAACAACAGCTGAAGTGTTTGTAATGGGGACAGTCAGGATCAGACTTGAAAGTGATAAGCAGGACTTGCAAAGAGAGATCAAATGCTAAGTGCCGGAGCAGTTCATAATGAATGGGTGTAATTGAAACTGCAGGTTGTCATGCCGGAAAGCTTTGGGGTGTGTTGTTTTCCAGCACTGATGTCAGTGATGGAGCAGTCTGGATTTGCCTTGTGGAGGAAAAATATTCCTGTGTTTCTAGTTAATTCAATTAACTTCGCCCTTACTGTTGATGCTCTTTTCTGGTTTATGAAAAGGCAGTTGAAAACTCTGCTCTTAAAAAATAATCCTATAAACGAGCTCTTGCAGAGCCTGGTGGGTACTCACTTCTGCTTTGGAAATATCAAAGAATTTTTTGGCTCTCAGTGTTTAATTCTGTGGTTAGACTACAAAATGCTTTGATATTTATCTAAAGAATGGGTTTAATTTATTGCAGGCGTGTGCTTTGAGAGAGGGGGGAAATTACTTGTGTTACTGGTAATGACACAAACCCAGCCTGGTTTGGGCCCATAGGGGACCTTAAAGCTCATCCCATCCCAGCCCTGCCATGGGCAGGGACACCTCCCACTGTCCCAGGCTGCTCCAACCTGGCCTTGGGCACTCCCAGGGATCCAGGGGCAGCCACAGCTTCTCTGGGAACATGTCCCAGGGCCTCCCCACCCTTCCAGACGGGAATTCCTCCTCAATATCCCATCCATCCCTGTCCTCTGGCANAGGGGCAGCCACAGCTTCTCTGGGAACATGTCCCAGGGCCTCCCCACCCTTCCAGACGGGAATTCCTCCTCAATATCCCATCCATCCCTGCCCTCTGGCAGTGGCATCTATTCCCACTCTGGCCTCTCCAGACTCTGTGCTGGGACCCCTCAGAGCCACGGTCCCCCAAGGTGCAGGTGATGCCCCAAGGTGCAGGGGACTGTACAGTGATGCCCCAAGGTGCAGGGGACCCGTGCAGGTGACGTGGGCCATGTTTGTACCTCTGTGGGGAGGGAACAGACCAGCCCCTCGGCTCAGGAGCTGTTTGCTGGGACACAGTTCCCACACTCCCGGCTGTGCCAGCTGCTCTTGGAGCTTCCTGAAGCAAGGCTGAATCCTGTGGAGTCTGTTTCCTGGAAGGATCTTCTGAAGGAGAGCTTTGAACAGGGGATCAAAGCACATGGGGGAGCAGGGCAGTGGCCTCGGGCTGGAGCTGGGTTTGGTGCCCGTCTGGAGAGCCCAGGAACGGGGAGACATCAGTCATTCTATTCCTGCTTCACATGAGCAGCCTGTTCCTGGAAAAACTCTGCTCCTTCTGCCCCAGGCTGAGCAGTGACGAATCAAAAACCATTCCTTGCTGATTTGAGCAGCAGTGTGTCCCTGGGAGGGGAACAGGCCCCGGGTGCGCTGCCCGCCCGCAGTGACACCGGCAGTGACACAGGACCTGGCCACGTCCTGGGGCTGCATTTCTCCCCTGTAACACTGCGACCATTGCAGGGTTCCCGGGCCGTGACCGAGATGAGGGAATTCCTGCCATATGTGGCATTTCTCCTGGCTCTGTGGGGGACAGTGCTAAAAAAGGATGCCAGCATTGCCGCAGGCTTTGTTGAGGCCACAGCGCTGGGGACTGCAGGATGCAGGGCAGGTTTTTGGGCAGCAGCAGGGTGGTGACAGATGGCTGCAGGCACTGAGGCTTCCCTGGCTGTGCCTGTGCTCCCAGTGCTGCAGTTCCTGGCTGTGCAGAGGTGCCAGCCCGGTGCTGGCACAGGGCTGTCAGCAGCATTGCCTCGACCCTTCAGTCACAGGGATCCTGGTGGGGCCGAGGTGCTGCTGTCCTTCCATATGCCCGGCTTTGGATGATCTGTTCCCTTGGCAGGGCCCGAACATCCGCGGCACTGCCGCCTGTCAGCAGTGCCACCACGGAATGTGTGTGTGCCCTGTCCCTCTGCCCCACGGCACCTGAGCTGCTCTCCAGGCTCCTCCCGCAGTGCACAGCGACCAGCACAGTGGTCTGGGCCTGGGACAGAGGGTGGGATGTGGAATGTGAGGATTGGCCTCAATCTGTGCTGCTGAGGGCACTTCCCTGCCATGGAGCTGTGCCTGTCCCCAGCACAGGGACCTGGCCTTGCCAGGGTTGTATCCCAGTGCCTGGGACAGCACCTGGGAATTGTGCCCATGGCACAGGGAGGCACTGACACAAAACACTCGTGTTTTGACAGGACAAAATCATGTTTCAGGAATTCCCAGCCCACTCCTCCTCCCTTCCCTGCTGCTCCCTGGGCTGCCCACCCACCCTCCGAACCAGCCCGAGGCAGGGGCAGCAGGAGCTGAAGGTGTGCTGGTGGCAGTAACTCAGGTTTGGAGTGACTTCCCTGCAGGGGATGGCCTGTGACTCTTCTCTTCTGGTGAGCAGAACACCAGTTTTGAGACACTGGTGCCATCAATACTGAACAGAGACTCTGCCATGTGAACTGAGATGAATTTGGAGGCTGAGCCATAATAACTCTGCCTCAGCTGTTAGTCTTGGGTACGTTTTCATCCAGACCTGGGAAGAATTCGCTGCACTTTGAGTTTTTGCTGTTGTTGAAAACCATCTGTTCAATGAACGTGAAACCTTTGGAAGGGAAGCAGAAGTCTGAACAGTGACAAAACATTTTGTTACTCACCTGTGGCTGTCCCAGAGTTTATAGTGGTTCATGTAGGGTTGTCATTAATCAGCACAGACAGAAAGTTCACTGCCAGCCCTCAGACTCCAGGACAGAGTGCCCTGGGGAATTGGGGATCCATGCCTTCTGTTCCCAGGACTGCCAGTGGCTCACAGGAGGAGTCAGAAGAGCTCCTTGGCTTTGGGTGAGTCACTGCACTGCCCAGGCCTGTTTCCTCTGCTGTACCAGGGGGTGAGAATGCAGGTGTGAACTCCTCAGCCCACTGAAGGAAGCACAGGAACTGCAGAATTGTGTGGCTGCTTCTACCCCAGACTTCTGTAGTGTGATTTAGGAACAATTCTAAAACCAGAAGCTTCTCAGTAGGTGACACAGTTTAAAGTGGGGCTGGTTTTGTCAGGGATGCTGAAAGGTGCCAGTTTGCCACCCCCAGGCACAGCAGCTGCATGGCCTGGGCAGCCTCCCCTCTGCATTCACATCAGAGTGTTCAAACCTCGGTGGCTTTCAGCAAGATCAGAGATTTTGTTTTTCCTATAGTGAAGTCATCTTTCCAATAGTGACTCATTTTGATCATTTCTGTATAAAAATAGATTCGGTTTCTTCATAATGAACTATTTTAAATCTAATTGTATTCCTAAATGCTCCTTTCCAAGGTGCATTTTCAACCCCATTTCTGCTTGTTAGCAACTCAACTCTTCCATCTCCGCATTTGTGTTTTATGATTATTTGAAGCAATTTTCTAATTTGTGACTCATGGCTGTGTGAAAAGGTGTTCTGGCAATTGCAGCATTCTTAGCAAACCTTTGGGTTCAGGTGGTGGGAACAGTGAGTTTGTGAAGCCCCCGAAGGCGAGTGTTCCTCACCCCCAGGGTGTGCTGGCAGGAGATGGGGTGGGTGAGGGCACAGGGGGTGTCCCTGTGTGTCCCCTCTGTCAGTGCACATATTCACCCACAAAACCAGCAGCAGGAATTGCTCAAGGGCATGCTCAGGCTGTGCTATAAACATGGGCTTTCCATTTTATCTGCTGTTGTCTCTCTGTGCCAGAATTCCATGTGTGGCACTGCTGGGATGGTGGGGTTTGGTTTGTAGGAAAGTTCTTGGAGGTGTTTGGCAGCCTGGGATATTTCCAGTGCTCTCTGGTCCCAGGTAATTCCTCTTTCCTGACCTCTCCTCAGAATTCCTGAGCTTTTTACAAGAGCAATAGTGATGGGACAAGGGGAAATGGCTTCCCACTGCCAGAGGGTTAGATGGGATGTGGGGAAGGAATCCTTCCCTGGGAGGATGGGGAGCCCCTGGAATGGATTTCCCAGAGCAGCTGTGGCTGCCCCTGGATCCTGGGAGTGCCCAAGGCCAGGTTGGAGCAGCCCGGGACAGTGGGAGGTGTCCCTGTCCATGGCAGGGGTGGCACTGGATGGGATTTAAGGTCCCTTCCAGCCCAGGTCAGTCCATGGTGCTGTGAGACATCGGAGGCTGATGTTCCCTCATCAACTTAAGTTACAGTCAAATAAAGTGCCTGTTGTGCAGCCAGCATATGGTGCATGTGCAGTGCACTTAAACTTCCCTCTAAATGTTTCCCCAGACATTTCAACAACTCGTTTTCCAGTCCCATTCCTGTGCAGTTTCTCTGTATCACTTTAGCAGCAATACGAGTGCATTTTCAAGATAATGATTCAGCCATTTCTGGTTTCATTTGGTTCTCAGATTTAGCTCAGCTTTAGCAGGCTTCGAAGTAATAATTCTGACTAAAAATTAAGATTTCTAGTTCTGGCTATGGCCTGTGAGGGGTGGGAGGGAAAAGTTTTGAATGGATTTGAGATTTGAGCTGAATTTTCCAGCAGTTGTTCCCATGGAGCTGCTTGGACTCCTTCCCTCCCTCCTTCTCCTTTATCCCAGAGCCCCCAGTGCCCCCAGTGCCCCCTGGGCTGCTCCTGGCTGCAGTTTCTCTCATGCTGGGTTTCATTTCTCCTTTCCAAGTGCACCTTGTCAATATTGCTGGAGCTGGTATTTCTGGGGAAGGAACGTCAGACGGAGCTGCTAATCACACAATGTTTTGTAACATTCCTTTCAGCTTTAATTACTGGTAATTTAGAACCAAGGAGCTGTGCCATTAGCGATGCATTTGTCATTCCTGCGAGTGAGGTTTCACAGAAACAGCCAGAAAGAGCCAATGGAGTATTTTATCCTGGGATGAGGGAGGCAGGCAGACAGAGGAGGGGTGTGAGCAGCCAACCTGTAGAAGGTGAGGCAGGATGGAACTGTACAGTCAAGCTGGGGATGGAGAGTTCTGCAACATGGAAAATATATCCTGACTAACTGGATTCACATTGTCTGTGGGGCTTTTGGTGCTGTGCTGTCAAAATACATAATTATAAACTATACATCCATCTAAAATACATGTCAGGACGAAGTATGACACGTATTGCCTTTCCCTTAGAGGCTTGGTACATCTATTTTCTTAAAGATACACCAGATTTCAGCCGCTGTGCTTTTGTTTGAATCTAAACTGACAGAGAGGATTATTTAATTCTGCAAATCTGGTTAGAAAGGTAAAATTGCTACTTTGATTTTACCGCTATGAAACATAATTTATAAACGTTTATAAATAATCAGCAGAAATCTGATTTCAGACACAGATCTTGGCGCTGTGCCCCCATCTCCCCAGTCAGTGAGCAGGACATGACAAGTGAGTGCCACCCATCCTGTCACCTTCTCTCTGCCTGGGTCACCTGTGCTGCACCTTCCTCTGTGTGTCCTTGGGCAAGAACAGCTGCAGGTGACACTGGGACTGAGAAGCAAAATAAACCCAAGGATTTCAGCAGCAGTGCAGAGGCAGAACAATGAACTAGAAAGAAAATATGGAAAACTTGGACCCAGGGGACGATTTCCTTGTGGCTTTTTTACCCAGAGTTGCAGCTGAGGGGGTGTTGGAGAAAGGGGAGAAGAGAAACACCCCAATGTTGTGGTAAAACACCCACCAGTGAGTCTCAGAGCCCTGAGTGGAGAAGCAGAGGTGGTGACCGTGTGAGAGGAAGAAATGTTAATTTCAGAGTTGTTTTTCAGAGTCAGCAAAGGAAGAGGGATCAGTGTGTGCATGGCAGGAGCTTCATCCAAGCAGCAGAGGAGTGGGTACAGACAGGAGACGTTTTACAGGGGAAATTAGGACGTTGGGGAATGAAATGGGACACTTGAGTAGCGGGAGACTGGAAGGGAAGAAGTGGATGATACATGTAGAGGAAATTCCTTCTGTCTGCCCTGGTGTCATGGGATGGAATCATCACAGTCTCTGTACAACCTGATCCACCCACCTCCTTTAGAAAAATAATTTAGTGCTCTATAAATACCCCATAAGTAATTTCTACAAGCCTCTCAGTGCTGTTCATCCACACACCAGAGGCCTGAGAGTGTTTCCTGTGTTTTCATGTGGTGTTTGAGCTCCCATTCTTCAGACAAGCACAATTTTCTCTTTCTTACACTTTCTCCTTTTTTTTTTTCCCACAGTATTGCAGTTATAAATTTACATTAGGAGGACAAAATTAAGAAGTTGTCAGCAGAGAGGGAAGGATGCATTATTTATGGCCTGATGGATTCCAGGAGTCATTAATAATGGAAACACTGGGCATATTCCCATAGAATGCCTCTTCTCATACTTAAGCTTTCCTGTAATGAAGGCTAATTACTGTGGGTACCATTAGTATCAGACTGGAATTAGGGGTGTTAAAATGTGATATCATTGAGGAGAATGCAGTAAATTCAGGGCATAAATGAGCCACTTAAAGTGCTAAGCAGTATGGTGAAATATTAAAATATAAAAATATCGGCTCAAAATACTGAGAGACTGAAAATGAAGTCAAACTACTGATGTGCAGATTTTTTATTTTTTTTTTTTAATAAATCTCAGTTCCATGTGTGGTGTCATTAAAGAGAGCCACATGCACTCCCAGAATTTCACAAGAAAATTCATGGTTTGAATTCTAGTTCTGAGACAAATTCTATCCCAGTAGTGTTACTCAATGTCCACTATTAATGTTCAGATTTCACCACATTTTAGCACGACCTGAGAGGTGACCTGCCTGCAGCGAGCTCTCCTCATGCCTGTCTCCCATCACAGCACAATTAGTGGGAATCCATCATCTGGAAACATTGACAGAGTTCTCCAGGAAGGAAACCAGTGACACATCAAACAGGGCTTTCAAGCTGCACTGTTGTGCTTCTAAAGACGTTTTCCTGGTTTGCAAGGTCAGTTCTAATTTAATTTTTAACGTGGTATTAATTAACTTTCAATGAGAAATCATGTAGCTCATGGATATTCAAAATTATGGGTTTTTTATAGACTCTTAAATGGTAACAAATTCTTATTGTGGAGTCTTCCATCCAATTAAACTGAGCTCTCCTTGCCATTCCAGTGGAATTTCACGGAGTAAATGGTGCAACACTGAAGCAAACCCATTCCCGCTGTGCTTACTGGCACCAGTGCTCCTCTTTGCAATTGAGAAATTAATTTATCTTTGAACACTGCTGGTTTTTACACGTCTGGTTTCTGTTGGTGTGTGTGGAGGGGGAGTTTGTTTTGGAAATGAGCAGCTGACAAGTGTTTGTGTGGCAAAGTGGCCAATTCCAGCTGTTTTCCTAAGCTCTCTCACCATTTGTTACATCCTTCCTTTCCAAATAAACACCTAACACTCTTGAAACACTCCAGTTCATGATTCTGGGGGTTAACTCCTCCTCAGTGGCACACAGTCTTGAAAGTGCTGAGGATTCTTCAAAATACCAAATCAAAAGTGTTGTTCCTGCTGCCTCTGGTCTGCACAAGGACGTGGGGTCACGTTCCCTTCTGCTTAACTCAAACCCAGCAGTGACAAACCAGCCATAAATGATGCTCTGGAGCAGCATTGGAACTTAGTTCTGTGATCATGTTTAATGGTAGTTTATCCAATAGTGGTGTATTGAAAGAAAAATAACCCCCTGGTCTTAATATTTAGAATCTGTGGGCATGCACATGAGGTTTGGGAACCTTCTGTAACAGGCAAGAGTTTTGTGCTCCCTCCCACATGGCCCATATGTTCCTGCTGGATGGGAGCTGGGAGAGGAGTAGCAGCTACACTCTGTGTGCAGAGAGGGTGACAGAATGTGCCTGGGAATGTGCCTGGGAATGCTGCCTCTGCTCCCAGATGTGAGCAGAGGAGGGAGCTGCAGTCCAGGGAACCTCCTGGCTCTGCAGTTTGGATGGAGCCCAACCTTTGTGTGCCTCCTGATCTCTGCACACCTCAGAGGTGAGGTGAGACGCGTCCAGCTGCTGCTGGGGCACAGACATACCCAAAAAGGTGGTCAGCTCTTGATGAGCTGGGCCCTTCTGTGGGTGACCAAATAATTCTGTACACAAACACAGAAGGTAAAAATCGGGCTTTGGAGCACAGTGCAGATGTGCCTTAGAGTTACTCAGCAGCAGGTGAGTATGAAAGATCACTGAGTGAGTTCAGCTGGGTGTGAAGATGAGCACCTCTGAAGGTGTAACTTGAGATAATAATACATTTGTTTAACCTCAGATGCCAGCTGGGATGAAATGCAAGGTGTGCTAAAGCTTCCAGCAGGACTTTGCTTGTCATGGTTACATCCCATTACAACACATCACATATTCAGAATCACAGAGGGGCTTGGGGTGGAAGGGACCTTAAAGCTCATCTCATTCCTGCATTGCAGGGGACACCTTCCCTAGAGCAGGTTGCTCCAAGCCCTGTCCAACCTGGCCTTGAAATTTCAATGGATCATGTTAAAAGACCTCTCCTCTTTTGACTCGGATTGCCTGCAGGCTCTCATAGTATGTTAATGATTATTGTGGCTGTTTGCTTTGCCTTTTTGCCTCCTCTGATACGTGGAACATTTTTAACTCCTATTCATCGTGCAGAGAATTCTGCCTTTAACTCAGTCACACACAGCTCCTGCAATCCTTATTCACACCCCAGCCTGCTCTGGCAGCCTATAAATGCTACAGGCAAAAGGAGTGAGAGCAGCGATGGTTACACACAGCCCTGCCTCACTCCTTGTATGCACATGCATTATGTCACTCTTAGTTTCCAGGCTATTTTTGCCTCAAAGTAGGGATCCCAGCACAGAGCTGGGATTTTCTGCTGTTCCAGAATTCCCATCCAGTGCCACGGTGGATGTGACGCATTTAACCCTTGCTGGGGGCTGTGGTGGGCTCTCCACCAGGCGCAGGGCTGCAGCAGGAGTGGGTTTGTTCTCTCCAATATTCATGAACAGTTACTTGGGTAATGCCTGTAATTCTGCATCTTGTCATTCCTGTTCTGTTCCTCCCCTTCTGAAAGCTTTTTGCAGCTCTTTGACACCTGTCTCAGTATCCCCATGTAGTCACTGCTTTCTGTGAGCCCCTTCCCTGGGTTTGCGGAAGGACTTGTGGCTTTTGCTGCGCTCCCGGCTCCCAGCAGCGCTCCAGCACAAGGCAATGCTGTCCTCTGGTGTCTCCTGGCAGGTATGAGAACCGGCCTGCCCAGAGGGGCTGGGGGCACTGGGAGCACTGGGAGGGGCTGGGCGGGTTCGTGTCCCCTCATGTGCCCGGGCCACGCTTGTTTAGTGCCTCATAAATACAGGAGTTAATGGCAACTGCAGCATATTCTCATACTTCCACGTTGTATTTCACTTCTGCTCTCACGTTTAGTGTTTCATTGAGTTCTGATCACATTAGAAGCAGTTTTCATATTCCTTGCGTGTGACGGAATATTCCTTTATTGAACCCTAAAGGTTTCAGTTTTCAAATTGTCACTGGAACTGGGAAAAAACCCACAAGGCAGCTGCCCTTACTTCATGAAAGGTAGAATATTTTTCCTAAAATTATGGGCTTGTCCTGGATTTAGGCGCCTGGGTTTGAGCCACGGTGCTAAAGGCAAGGACAGGTGAGTAGCTGTGGTGCTGTGACACACCTTGGCTCCCCCCAGAGTAAATCCCCCGTGTGTCGGGTGGGTGTGACTGTGCTCTGCTGTCCCCTCGGTGACAGTCACCGGGTTTGCCCCAGTGCCGGTATTAATGAAGGAGCTGCTCAAATATCCCTGGCGGCTGTCCCGCGAGCAGCACCGAGGGCAGCTCTGTGCAGGGACAGGTTCAGTGCCCGGGAATTCCAATCTACCACAATCATTTCTCCCGATGCAGAACCCGGGGGGTTATGAACCTGCAGCGCAGGTAAGTTTGGCTTCACAGGACACTTGTGAGGTTTTAAAGAGACTCAGCCAGGCAGAACAAAGACAATTCGGGGGGGGGGAGTAGCAGCGTGTCTGTATTTGAGGCTGTTGTGGCTGATCCTCCCAGGACACAGCTACTGGACAGGGCTCTGTAAATCGGGGAATTTCCATCAGCTCTAATGGAAGACACACGTTACACTCCGCTGTAATACGGCAGCCGCGCAAATCTCACCTGAACACCAGCAAAACCTCCTTTCCACGGAGGGAGCAGGGACTGGAGCAGCTGCCCAGGGAGGGGGTGGGGTGTCCCTGTCACACACATTCCAACCCCACCTGGTCCCTGTGCCACCTGCTCCAGGTGACCCTGCCCGGGCAGGGGGACGCACGGTCCCTGAGGTCCTTTCCAGCCCTCATTACTCTGGGATTGCGTGGAGGGCCGTTATGGAGGTCAGTGGGTGCAGCTTCCCAGAACGTGGGACTCCAAAGGAACCCGGAGATGAGCGTGGCAGCGACCCGGGAGCGGGACCGGCGGCACCGGAGGGACCGAGCTCAGCCCCCGGAGCGGCGTGGGAGCAGGATGGGGCCGCCATGGCCCCGCCCCCAGGGATGGACCCGCCTCCAGGGATGGACCCGCCCCCAGGGATGGACCCGCNTGACTGTGCTCTGCTGTCCCCTCGGTGACAGTCACCGGGTTTGCCCCAGTGCCGGTATTAATGAAGGAGCTGCTCAAATATCCCTGGCGGCTGTCCCGCGAGCAGCACCGAGGGCAGCTCTGTGCAGGGACAGGTTCAGTGCCCGGGAATTCCAATCTACCACAATCATTTCTCCCGATGCAGAACCCGGGGGGTTATGAACCTGCAGCGCAGGTAAGTTTGGCTTCACAGGACACTTGTGAGGTTTTAAAGAGACTCAGCCAGGCAGAACAAAGACAATTCGGGGGGGGGGGAGTAGCAGCGTGTCTGTATTTGAGGCTGTTGTGGCTGATCCTCCCAGGACACAGCTACTGGACAGGGCTCTGTAAATCGGGGAATTTCCATCAGCTCTAATGGAAGACACACGTTACACTCCGCTGTAATACGGCAGCCGCGCAAATCTCACCTGAACACCAGCAAAACCTCCTTTCCACGGAGGGAGCAGGGACTGGAGCAGCTGCCCAGGGAGGCTGTGGGGTGTCCCTGTCACACACATTCCAACCCCACCTGGTCCCTGTGCCACCTGCTCCAGGTGACCCTGCCCGGGCAGGGGGACGCACGGTCCCTGAGGTCCTTTCCAGCCCTCATTACTCTGGGATTGCGTGGAGGGCCGTTATGGAGGTCAGTGGGTGCAGCTTCCCAGAACGTGGGACTCCAAAGGAACCCGGAGATGAGCGTGGCAGCGACCCGGGAGCGGGACCGGCGGCACCGGAGGGACCGAGCTCAGCCCCCGGAGCGGCGTGGGAGCAGGATGGGGCCGCCATGGCCCCGCCCCCCAGGGATGGACCCGCCCCTCCAGGGATGGACCCGCCCCCCCAGGGATGGACC